>JAZKJV010008262.1:0-240617 GCA_037367405.1 Ottelia alismoides
TAAGTGGGGGAGGTTGTAACACCCATACCCTCTAACATAGTCCCGCATCTAAAACTCACAAAGTGTGAGAGTGAGTTATAAGTAATGTGGATTACTACTTGATAACTTGGGTCTAAGCATTTTTGGTGGTTGTCAACGGATTCATTTGGATACGAATACATCAAGTTGTCAGGCAATGGCGGACCCAGGATTATAAGCAGTTTTTTTAGTTGACCCTATTTATCGTGCAAAAATACTTTGGGCTCGTTTGGTTGCTGGGTTGAGGCGGGTTGGGATAATCTGACGGGAATAGTAGTTGTTTGGGATGGTTATGAGAGTTGGGGAGGGTTGAAATAAAGAATGTGATGTAATGTCACTATGATTTGTGATGGAATTCCATCCCAAGAAAAGAAGGGAGTAAATCGGGTTACCCCTGGGTAACCCGGTTACCAAACGAGTCCTTTGCATCGTCGTCGTTGAAATAATCAATTTCAAATTCTTTTCGATCACCATATCTATCATGCAATTGTAGAGGTCGAGTACAATGATTTAGTGGATCAAATGTGATAATGTATTAGTAGTTATTTGATGCTGAAAATCGATCCTTGTAATGTAAAAATATTACGGAATTAGACATAATGAGAAAGATCGACTTTAGCATATTCATAACGACCATATACACATGATCTTTAATCTACCCCTGGGATAATTTGCATATATAATTCGTATTTACAAATACATTTTATAACCACGCATAAGTTATTAATTGATAAACAATCATTGATTATATTAAAAAATAAATTAAGTGATTTATTAAAAAAGAGGGTGTGATTGACGTTTATGGAGGCCAATTCAGCCCCTGCGCATGTTATCTATTTTTGGAACCGGATATTTCTCTCATCAGGGAGAGATGAGAGAAGATGAGAGAATGAAAAAAAAGAGTGAACAAGAAAAGTAGGGATAAAAACGATCGAATACGAATACACGTATAATTATATCTTTATCTATTTTAAAAATACGAATACGAATGTGGATACGAATATTGACAGATGTGAAAAATGTATTACCATATCCTTAGAAATGAATGCGAATGTAAAACGAATATGAATCAGATATGAATAATAAAAAATTAATATATAAACTAAAATATAAATGTTTATGATGGTTTACGCAAAAAATATATACACCAGATATAGTAATTTCATAACAACTATATTAATAATGGTGAATGCAATCATAAAATATTGTTACACACAATTATAAATAAATCTATTACTATACTTACGTACGAAAATGAATATAGGAATACGGATGTGAATATTAGTGAATGTCAGATATATCTATATTTTGCCATTATTTATGTACGACAACCCATTTCCCTTAATAATATATATTTTGCCATTATTTATTTAATATTACCATGATTCTAAATTTAGAAATATGGAGCACATGAGGGAGAGAGCATGTTAATTGAGGAGAGAGAGGATGTGAAAGGTCGTGAATTTAAAGGGAGAGAGACTATGTGTGTGTGGAGAGAGAATTTAAAAGCGGGAGGGAGTGAGAATTTAAAGAGGGTAGACATCAAGTGAAAGAGAAACAAACAAAACATGGAAAGAGAGGAGACATATATTGTACGGTAGGGGGGGGGGGAAGGGCCAACATGAAGAATGGAAATAGAGGGATCAATACGGGCAATTCGTAAGGCATCCATGTTCCAAAAAAGTTGAGAAAAAACTCAACTTTAATATATGTGTCGGCATAAAAAATAATCATATTTTTCAACATGGATTTAATAAAAATCCATGTACTCGATCCTACTAAAAGTTGGAGAAAGCATTGCCATTTATTTATATGGATTTTTACCTCTATAACGTTGCATACTTTCGATATTATGTATGTATCCCCCTCCCCCTCCCATAATCGTGAATTACACCCAAAACCTTGTATAGTGCTCAACCTTTCAGCTAATTATATACCCACAACCCTCGTATAAATATAATTTGGTTGGAAATCCAACACGAAAATACGCTTGCACACACATTTGTATTCATATACACAAAGCATTGTACAATATTTCTTACTTAGAAGCGTTAATTTGATAACATTACTTAGTATCACAATAATGGAAATGTATTTCTGTAAAAAAATTGTATAGTTAGTTATACAATTTCGTACAACTACTTATACGAAATCAAAGTTTACATGGGTGTTTTTGCAAAGTTCCTTATAAATTTAGTGATAATTATTTAAAATTAGGAATTATGCAACTAATAAAATTCAAATTTCAATAAATGCAAAAAGTAAAATGATTTACAATGGCAAAAAAATAGGCAAATAAAGTCCCAATAGTCACCCCCAAGTTCGAAATTCCTGGCTTCATCTCATTGTATACGTAAGTTGAAACTAATTTGATTATAAATTTGTTTATATCCAGTAACTATGTGTTATGCTTAACCCATGCTTCAACACATAATGACGTCACATGTAATATATGTAAGATATCACATGTACGAAGAGAGTGTGAGGGGAAAAAAAGAGAGAGGAACTCGAATATCACAGTAATCTCACGGAGGGGAGTGGCGGTTGACAGCTGGAGACTGAGACATAATAATGGAGGGAAGGAACCGTCATTTGGTGGATGACGTGCGAATTTCGTGTGAACAGAAGAGTGGAGCCGAGAGGGGAATAGAAGGGTGAAACGTAGAGCATCAAGAGCAAATATGCCTGCACTTCACTGCAGAATGAATTTGCAAGATTTTTTATTTGAACATTATAATTAGGATATATAGAGCAATAATACTTTTAGGGTATATGTTATAAATCTAAGAATGACATCGAAGTCTTTCCTATGACATAGATATCTAATGTATTTTTTTTTACTGTACCAACGAATGTATTTTTTTTACTGTACCAATGTTTCCATTAAAAAGGTCTACATGAGTAATACTTTAAAAATCATAGCTAAATCGAATGTTTCCATTAAAAAGGTCTACATGAGTAATAGTTTAAAAATCAGAGCTAAATCGAACATAACACTATACAAAATTAACCTAATTGAGAATAAAAAAAGGATAACATTTAGTCCTATTAGAGTATTTATAATTATACATCTTTAGAAATTCTTCCTGTTTAGCGACCTAAAATGAAAAACTAATATAGGTTGTATTAATTTAAGTTATTGAGGTATTATTATTAGCGATTTTTACACCCATAACCTTGAGTAATTTCGCAATAACATTCATGACCCTGCATAATCGCGAATTAAACGGGAAACCCTGAGTAATGCTTAACTCTTACATGACATAACCCTGTGTTATGTTCCGGTTGAGATGACCGTTATATTTGACGGTTTCTGTTAAAAAAAGACAAAATTATCCTTAATATTCTTTCTTATTTGCAAATCATGTCATCTCATTTTAACTCCATCATCTGGAAGGGGTTGGGAGGCAGAGGCGACGAGGGCTGCTGGAGGAGGTAGTCCGGTCCTCTGCATGTCGAAGGGGGAGGGAGTTGGGGTACAGCTCGGCTTAAGGGGCTACAACTAGGGATGAGCATCGGGCCGACGGGTCGGGCCGGGCCCACCTCAGCCCAACCCGAGCCCGTTTAACGTGGCGGGCTTGCGGGTCGGGCCTAGGCCCGAATAAATATGGAAAACTCAGCCCAAGCCCAGGCCTGACCCGATGATACTTGGGCCGGGCTTGGGTCGGGCCGACCCGATTAAGAACTAATTAGTTCTTGTAATCTTCATTTCCTTGAAATATAGAGAGGTCCAAGGAAAAAAATTCTTCTTCTTCCATGCTTATATTATTTGGAACTTTATCTTGCAACCAAAGAAAAGGAGTAAAAACGATGAATGACAAGGAAGCTATTCCTATTCCAAGAATCCAAGCTTCAACACACAACAATAATACACCAAATATATATATCGGGTCGGGTCTCCAACGGGCCTATAATCGGGCCGGTCCACGGGCTTCGGGCTCGGGCCCATCGTTGCCCGAGCCCCGCCCGATAATAGAATTGGGCTCAAAATTAAGCCCAAGCCCGCCCGACTATTGCTCGGGCCTGGGCCGGGCTTTATCGGGCCGGGCACCGGGCTGGGTCGGGCCGGCCCTACCCAATGCTCATCCCTAGCTACAACTGTGAGTTTACGGCACGCGCGGGGAGGGGGAGGTCCGCAGGTCGAAGGGGGCTGCAGGTTGGTCGGTCGGGGCGGGGGGGGCTCTGCAGGCCGATGGCAGCGGGGGAGGGAGGTGGGTTGCCACCAGGGGGCTACGAGTCAGTTGCAGAAGACGTGGGGTGGGGGGTGGTCCTCTGCAGGTCGGAGGGGGGGGGGGGTTGCTACGGGTCGGTTGCAGGAGACGTGGGGGTGGGGGGTGGTCCTCTGCGGGTCGGAGGGGGCGGGAGGTGGGGCCATCGGGGGGGATGGAGGTCGGTTGCCATCGGGGGACGAGGAGAGGGGTCCGCAGGTCGGAGGGGGCTGCAGGTTGGTCGGGGTGAGGGAGAGAGGTGGGCTATCACCAGGGCGGGGGGGCTATGTAGGCCGGTGGCGATGGGGGAGGGAGGTGGGTTGCCACAGGGGGAGCAGGGGCGGCTATAAGTTGGTTGGCGGGAGAGGAGGGGATGCGAGGGGGGGGGTGATCATGATTTTTTTTAAAAAATTAGCAGCCGTTGGATAGGCTAAGGGTTGGATTAACCCAATAGTATGGTTAGGTTAAGGAGAAAACTAACGGAGGGTCATGCGTGTGAGACGGAGTGACTACTCAAGGTTTCCCGTGTAATTTGCGATTATGCATGGTCATGAATGTTATTGCGGAATTACTCAGGGTTATGGGTGTAAAAATCCCTTATTATTAAGTTAATATAGAATATATAGATTGCTTCCAAGTTTTGACTCGAAATATATGAATTAGAGTTTAAATTGTTGACAGAGTAAACCTGAGATCATTATATTCACTCCTTCACCTCATTGTATATAGTTAGGGAGGAGCATTGGACTCGATCCGACCCAATCTGAAAAAGCACAGCCCTGACCCAGCCCATGTTATTTTCCCCGGACTTTGGACCAAATTGAATCTCGCTTTTTCTGATAAGTCGAGGACCCGGGCCTAGCACATGGCCTACAGGGTCGAGCCCGGATTCGGGCTAGGCTCAACCCGCCTCCACTTAGTAATGACCAGTCACCATCCTCTCGACCAGATTATACATATGAATTTCAATGTTTTGTATATGATTGGCATCCATTTAAACTTCTATCCATTTAAAAGCTTCACATTGGTTTAGAATGAAGTTCTAATTACTACTATTATTGATTATATTATTGATTCTAAAATTATATTTGATATATGAATACTTTTTATTTTTATCAAATGTGGTTTCAATATATCACTATGATTTTGTCTTTTTTGATATTCGACATGAAAATTGTGCAAATCGTAACTTTTGGTAGTTCCAACATCTAACAAAATCGAATATCAATTTCCCGGTGATCATGGAAATATATGCTTGATCTTTACCTACTAGATATTTTGTGTTATTTTTCAGTCATGTTGGATGATAGATTCGAGCTTTGAATTATGATGCAAAAATAAATCTAAACGATATGCCTCATGATGAATATTAAAGCATATACAACCGATCACTTCCAACATCTTCGCTCAATGGACCACTAACCTTCGTTCCAAAGGGGCCGCACATCACCATGTCACATAGGAACACCATTGCAAATCAATCCATTTGAACAACACAAACAGTACCGCAACACCAAAATTAAAAAAAAGAAACTTTACCTCTTCTAGTTTCGACATTGCTTGATCATCGAAGAATATGCAGAAATGCCTCATCTCCTTCAGATCATGTTGCTAACCGAAAGAAGAGATGGGGGTTGGCTTACAGGCAATGACGGAGAAGGGGCGCGAGCGATGGCGGAGCATCGAGTAGCTGGTCCTTAGGGTCCTGGAAAGGCGAGATGAGCGAGAGGCAAGGACGGGGAGGGGGGAGATGTGTGCGAAAGAGAAAGAAGTGGTGTACGAATGCAGGAGAAGAGCTGACATGGGGAACAAAACGACGGAATGCTAGCTAGTGAGAAGGCCACGTGTCCAGGGCCGGCCCTGGGCATAGTTTTGAAGTGCAAATGCCCAGGGCCCATTAGCTTTAGGGGCCCAAGATATATGTGATATGATTTTTAGCTTATGAATAAAATAACATCTTTCTTAGTGGGTCCTTATAAAATTGAATTTTCGGTGAAACAACTCACTAAAAAATGGGTCCTTACATATTTAAATTTTCGTTGAACAACTCAATATTAAAACTAAAAATTTAATGAGATTATATAAGGGTCGATTGTTCTCCAAAATTATAATCTTTCATTTTATACTTGATGGTAAACACATTAGAGACGATTTGCTCTTAGTAAAAAAATTTGTAAGGGCCTATTTTTTTTCTTTTGCCTAGGGCCCATGAAAAGTCAGGGACGGTACTGCACATGTCTTACTGATGTAGTAGCGGGGTGAAATCCCGGTTTTAATATAAGTACTAGGAAGATACCCGCGCTACGCGGCAGAAATGAATTTTGTTGATTACATGTTAAGAGAATTTGTAGGGAAGTCAAAGTATTGAGAGCAATTTTTCAAAGAAAAATATAGTTGAAATAATCTAAAATTCAAATACAGGAATTTCTTATTTTGTGGAATAATAAGTTGAAGCGAATTTGCATTTAAATTACGAACATACTCGGAGAGAAGCTTTAATTGAGAGCTAATTTAATCCGACGGATAGTCGACATGGTACTCAGGATGAAAACAAAAGCGCAATCGAACGGAGAATCTTTGGATGCAATAGTGAATACACCTCGACCAATCTCAAGGAAAAATGATTAGAAGAATAAGTTATTCAACTCTTATAATCTCAGGAGAGAAAGAAGTTGTGTCGAATACCTTCGACAGGAGAAAGTTCGACACCCAGAAGAGTGTACACAATAATGGAGAAAATGATGCTGGAGAATAAAGTAGTAGGAGTATCAACGTTAATCCTTAAAACAGTAAAAAGAACGTATTGTATCAGTTTTTCCATTTATACAAAGTGGGCTCTGCTACTGAAAAAGCATATATACAAAGTGGGCTCTGACTATCTACAAAGGACATGGCTCTAAAAATACAAAAAATAACTAAATGCAATCAATAACAACAAAATCAACGTTAATCCTTAAAACAGTAAAAAGAACGTATTGTATCAGTTTTTCCATTTATACAAAGTGGGCTCTGCTACTGAAAAAGCATATATGCAATGGGAGAATATTTATTGCATACAACACTATTGATGAGATGGAATTACATACATAAACTGCCATGTGTTTGAATAAGAAGAGAATTGGTAGGAAAGTCAAAGTATTGAGAGTAGTTTTTTCAAGAAAAATATAGTTGAAATAATCTAAAATTCAATTACAGGAATTTCTGATTTCGTGGGATAATAAATTAATTAAAGACGGCAAGTCAAATGTTGAAAAACTTAGATCAAGAAATAGAGTTCTTAGAACAAAATAGGAACATGCTTGGAGACAGCTATGAAGCGAGACACGATGTGCTAGCCAACGATCGAACAACAGAAGCTCGCACGCACTCGAGAACACAAACTTTGAGTCAGTAGACAATGACGAAAACCTAGCAAACCAAAGATAACACAATTGAAAATCGAAGTATTGTCCACACAGGTAATAAAATGATGTTCCTCGTACCTTTGTCGGAAGATAAGGCAATAGTCGAAGGAGCTGCGATGGAAGGAGAGGAGGAATACCGATAGACACGGAGAAAAAAGTGAGATTCGAGGGAGAGAAGATGAGGAATGGTGGCATTATTATCTATACACGGGACGTTACTATGGGAGAATTGGGAATCGAAAAAGCGAACCGGAAAACACGGGGCAGTAATTTGGGGGAAGCGGGAAAGACGCTCGATAAAAGGTGAAGGGAAAATCGCATGCTAATAAAGGGACAACATTATCTATACCCGAACATTAACGTGTGAGAAGCGGTGTGAGAAGCGATAAGTTGACAGCTGGAAACAATGGGCATTAATTTGGAGGAAGAGGAGAAGCGCTTGACAGCTGGGAAGATAAAACTACATGGTAATAAAAATGATAAAATCTGTAACCGAAGATTAGAAACGTTGCCTATATAAAAAATAACACATGGGAAAAAATGTCATTAATTTGGCAGTAGTGGGAAGCAGAAAGAGTTGGCAGGAAAATCGCGAAGGGCTGCGACACATTTGGCAGTAGCCTGAAGCACAAAGAGTTGGGGGAAAACGCAAATGACTGCGACACGTTTGGCAGTAGCCGGAAGCAAAAAGAGTTGGGGAAAAACGCAAATGGCTGCGACACGTGTCGATTAATGGTGAAGAAACCCAACTTTAAAGAGAGTTATAGATATACATATAGATATAGATATTTTAGGTATATGGCATGCAATAAAACAAGAGTTGGAAATCACAGTTGCTATTCCAAACATCTCGATAGATTACATCAAGCATGTACATGTTTTATCAAGTTCATGTGTTATTCATAGTAAAGGTCAAAATATACAGTAGATGAGTTACTATTAATGTGTGTTTTTTATAGCATGGGAATAATGTATTCATGGTCTTGGGAAAAGACTTACAATTATATATAATCTAGATGTATATTCCGGATTAATTACCATTTGACTAGCAATTCCGATAATAAACTATACACAATGGCTATGGAAATCATTGTAATCATTATTAACTTGTATTCTGATTAATTAATGATGATAAGTTAAGCTAGATAGGGAACTTTTGATATACATGTTATTGCTTTACATAAATAGTCTAACTCTAATAATGATCCAAAGATTCATTGTGGTAATGTTGTTGACCGTTTTCCCGACACTTTACTAATATTAATTAATTAGATGTAGTGATTAAGTTGGTTGATGCTGCCAATAATTAATTATATTAATTAGATGTAATAAGCAGAGAAAGTGGTAAGTTGTAAAATAACGTTAACCAACAATTATTTGATTACCTTATTGATGGTGCTAGATGAAAATTAAGAAAAAAAGGAAGAAACGATTAACAATTAGTGGTTCAACTTGTTTTACCACATAAAAGCTTGATTAGTAAAGAGTATATGGAGCCACTAATATGACATGACTTATGTCTGCTAATATAGTTTTGTTATCTATACAATGTATTGCGGTTCCTTGAACATAAAAATATGCTAGATATCGTTGAGTATTATCCATGATTATAAGATGATCATGCTACATGAGATCGTACTTTGAACCTTAAAGGAGGCATATATATATATATATATATATATATATATATATATATATATATATATATATATATATATATATATATGAGGAAAATGGGGCTGCCCCCTAGGGGGAGCTAACTTAGCTCCCCCGCCCTATTTTCTTCAAAAAATTTTATTTTTTTGAAATTTTTTTCCGTGAATATTTTTTTTTGAAATTTTTTTCCGGAATATTCATCACTATATCCCTATATTATGTCATAAAAATTTCATGTGAAACAGAGACTCCTACGGTATCCATCCAAACAGTCATTTTTTTAACGGTAACAGGATTTTTTAAATCGACCCCGTTTGGATGGAGTCGTACGAGTCTCTGTTTCGCATGAATTTGAATGACATAATATAGGGATTTAATAATGAATTTACACGGTTTTAGATTTCAAAAAAAATAAAAAAATTTTGTGAAAAAAGGGCGGGGGGAGCTAAGTTAGCTCCCCTAGGGGGCATACACATTTTACCCTATATATATATATATATATAGAGAGAGAGAGAGAGAGAGAGAGGGCTGATCTATGAGAGAGGCCTTTATGAGAGGATGAGAGCAGGTAATGTGAGCCGTTGGATTTGAACTTTGAGCAGCAGACGTGATTAAAACATAAAACCCATGCCTGCACACTATTTGACGGTACAACTCCCCATATATGCCATGCAAATCGTGGTTCCTCCCAGCTTTCCTCAGAGGCCTCCGGCGCTCACGTAATGGCCGTGAGAAGTCTCCCGGATCTACGACTCCGTGAGCTCCCGTACCCTTGGTCGTCGTCGGCGTTGCCGTCTTCAGCTTCAGTCGCCCCCTCGACCCAAGTCCGAGCTCCTTGCCCAGTCGTGCACCTCCCAACATCACCGTCTGAACTTGTGTGTGCCGTCTCGATCGATATGTTTCAGAGCTTCTCGCTAACCTAAGGGTTAATGCTTGAACTTTAGCCCTGGCTCTCGTCAACTCGAGTTGTACAGTTATAACTATATTAACACAAGGATTTGCCTCTCTTACACATACGTCACCACTCACCTCTCTAAAAACAACTCATGCAGACTATTTACAAGGTTGGTATACTTGCGAATGGTGTAGAGCATCCAGTGTTGTATGGACAATGGAGTTACTTGATGCCCATGTTTTTATGTAATTATTGTTTGCCCAGTTTCTCCGATGATAAAAAACGTTAATAAACTATATGTAGAGTAAATCCTAAAGATAATGAAATTTGCCTCTCGAAACAGATTGCCTCAGCATTGGAATCAATTATGATTTCATAATCGGGGCTTCCTTGTAATTAGTTCAAGTAGAATCTGTACAATTTGTATAAAGTAAGGATCTGGTTAATGTAACTTTAATGTGACCTATTCACTGCTGTTCTAAATTTCTTTAAAAAATTGAAAGAAATTTTCTTAAAATTTTAGATATAACCTTCATGAATGGCATTGACGATTATGTTTTGCATCAACCAAACATTTTAGATAATTCTATATGTGCAACTTTCGACAATCTGCAGTGCGGTATATCGTGCAAGCTTGGAGATAGATCGGCTCCAACCCACTTAGGCCAGGGGCTCGCAAGGGTGAGAAGCCTGGAGATAGATCGATGGAGATGACACCACGAGTTCAGAGGGAGATGCTGGGAGGTGCACGTTGAGCAAGGAGCTCGGATGGGAGATAGGTCGATCGAGACGGCACACACGAGTTCAAACAGAGATGCTGGGAGGTGCACGCTGGGTAAGATCTCGACGGAAGATAGATCGATCGAGACGGCATACACGAGTTCAGAAAGAGATGCTGGTGGGAGGTGCAGCCGAGCAAGGAACTCGAATGGAGATAGATCAGTCGAGACGGCACACACAAGTTCAGACGTGATGTTGGGAGGTGCACGCTGGGCAAGGAGCTCGGACTTGGGTCGAGCGGAGGCGACTGAAGCTGAAGATGGCAACGCCGGACGACGACCAAGGGTACGGGAGCTCACGGAGTCGTAGATCCGAGAGACTTCGCACGGCCGTGAGCGCCGGAGAGGCTCTGAGGAAAAGCTGGGGAGGAACCACGATTTGCATGGCATATATGGGGAGTTGTACCGTCAAATAGTGTGCAGGCATGGGTTTTATGTTTTAATCACGTCTGCTGCTCAAAGTTCAAATCCAACGGCTCACATTACTTGCTCTCATCCTCTCATAAAGTCCTCATCTCATAGGATCAGCCCTATATAGATTTTTATCCAATGCGCACAGGGCTCATTAGCGTTTCGGTAAGCACCATTTGTAGGCCACACACGTGTATTACCAATTCAGTGATTACCTATTTCGAAGGATGTTGTTTTTGGAAAGAGATTAATATGCAAAACGATTTAACAATAAGTGATATTCCAATTATATCGCGTCCTAAAAAATAGGAAGATTGTTTTGAAAGAAACTTCGAATCGATGGTTTCTTGCAGAAAATCGAGATCCAAATGCTCAGGTCAGTAATATATATATCAATAATCAAGTAAATGGTTGTTGCGAGATCAGTAATATCCAAAACAACGGTCAGTAACTTACATTAATTTTATTATATGGTGTAGAATTTAGTAATATATACACAATGGTCAAGTAAGTGCTTGTTGTGAAGTCAGTAAAACCATAACAAATGGTCAGTAATTTCTATATGTATTACTACTTTGAATAGAATTCAGTAATTTCGACACAATACTCACGTAAATGGTTATTGTGAGATCAGTAATATCTAAACAACGGTCAGTAATTTACATTCATTTTATTACATGGTGCAGAATTCAGTAATATATACACAATGGACAAGTAAGTGCTTGTTGTAAAATCAGTAATATCCAAACACCGGTCAGTAAGTGCTTGTCTATATCACATGTTCAGTAATATGTGTACAATCTCTCAAGTAATAGCTACTATGAGATCAGTAATAACAAAGTAATGGTCAGTAAGTCATGGACATTACTCAAGTAAGAAAATAACTATTTGTCAATGCAATGCACATTACATAGACAATGGTATTACTAACCATTTGTTATGTTATTACTAATCACACAACACACATTTACTCGACCATTTTATACATATTACTAGATTATGTACAATGTAACTATTTGGATGTAAATTACTGTCGTTTTCTTGATATTACTGATCTCACAATAAGCCATTTACTTGACCGAATTATATTTATTACTATCATAGCGTTTGGATCCTTAATCATCCGCGTGGAATCATTTATTTGAATTGTTTCTTTCCAAAACCGTCTTCCAATTTTAGGACGTTGTATATAGGAAATATAGGATTTTTTTAATACGTCGTAGCCTATAATTAGAAATATAGTTATTGTTAATACACGTGTATGACCTAAATGAGTGCTCATTGAAACGCTAATGAGCCTGTGCGCATTGGATAAGCCCTATATATATATTACTACAATATGAAATTGATTATCAATATTACCAATAGTTGGTACTTAGCTTATTTGTAGAAACAGTTGAATATCTACTTATTGATTATGTTTTGGAAACTATGGTGTTATGGTGCACGAGTGAGTATTAAAACTAAGATATTGAGATTAACTCGAAATCAACAACAACAACAAAGCCTTTTCCCACAATTAAGTAGGTTCGGCTACATGGATTCTTCGCCTCCATTCAGATCTATCTTGGGTCAATCTCGGACTTATATCCAAAAAACTAAGATCCCTTCGTATAGTCTCTTTCCAACACTTCTTGGGCCGTCCTCGCCTTCTCTTAGCCGGTTCAACATCCCAACACTCGCATCTCCTAACCGGTGCATCAGTTGACCTCTTTGCAAATGACCAAACCATCTTAAGCGGTTTTCTCGCATTTTATCCTCGATCGGAGCTACACCAACTTTCTTTCTGATTGCATCATTCCGAATCCGATCTTTACGTGTATGTCCACACATCCATCTTAGCATTTATCATTTCTGCTACAGCCATTCTCTGCACATGTCTATGGTTCACAGGCCAACATTCAGAACCATAAAGCATAGTAGGTCTCACGGCTGCTTTGTAAAACTTTCCTTTAATTTTTAAAAAAATTTCTTATTACAGAGAACACGGAGGCTCCTCTCCACTTTAGCCAGCCTGCATTTATTCTATTAGTAACATCTCCATCAATTTCCCATCATGTTGCAAAATAGATCCAGATATCTAAAAGAATCTCTCTTCTGAATGTTATCGTCACCAATCTTCACCTCGATTCCTTCACCATTGCTTCCATCAAAGGTGCATTCCATATATTCCGTCTCAGCCCTACTTATACGAAAACCTTTAGTCTCCAATGCATGTCTCCAAACCTCAAGCTTCTCATTTACTCCATCTATAGTCTCGTCAATCAACACAATATCATCAGCAAATAACATACACCAAGGTAACTCATCCTGAATGTGACTTGTCAACTCGTCCATAATCAAAGTAAAGAGAAATAGACTCAAAGCTGAACCTTGATGTAATCCAATGTTGGTATCAAAATAGTCAGTCTTCCCCATTGGGGTCCTTACACAAGATAAAGCCTATCATACATATCCTTTGTGAGATTAATGTATAGGACAGTTACTTGTCTCTTCTCCATAACTCTCCACAGTATCTTTCGTGGGACGGAATCATAAGCATTCTCCAAATCAATAAAGATCATATGGAGATTCTTCCTTTTAGCTCTATAAATCTCCATTGTTCTCCTCAGCAAATGGATGGCTTCAATAGTTGAGCGACCTGGCATGAATCCGAATTGGTTTTCTTTTATTTGGGAAACTTGCCTCAACCTTCTTTCGATCACACGTTCCCAAATTTTCATAGTGTGACTCATCAGCTTGATACCTCTGTAATTTGAACAATTTTGAATGTCTCCTTTGTTCTTATAAAGAGGCACCACGATACTCCTCCTCCAATCTTCAGGCATTTTCTTGCTTCGCCAAATAACATTGAATAGATTCGTAAGCCAAGTCAAACCACGCTCACCTAAAATTTTCCATACTTCTACAGGGATGTCATCCGGTCCAACACCTTTCCCATGTCTCATAACCTTCAAAGCCCTCCTCTACTTCTTTTCTTTGTATTCGTCTATAGCATGCACGATTCAAGTAACTTTCACTACTAGCTAGATCACCCAAAGTGATCTCTCTATTTCCTTCTCCAATGAAAAGTTTATGGAGGTATTGCTCCCATCTAGTCTCTATATCCTTCTGAGTAACAAGCACATGACCTTCCTCGTCCTTAATGCATCTCACTTGAGAAAGGTCTTTGGTATTTCTTTCTCTTGCTTTGGCCAACCTGAATATATCCTTCTGGCCCTCCTTAGAGTTGAGATTTTTATACAAAACCTCATAAGCTTTTGACTTAGCTTCGCTTACAGCCTTCTTTGCTTCCTTCTTTGCTATTTTATAGTATGTGACAGTTTCCTCTATTCTATCCTTAGACATAGCTTTAAAGTAAGCTCTTTTAATTTTTAGCTTCTCTTGCACCCCTTCACTCCACCACCAAGCATCCATTTGACCCGGAGCTCCTCCTTTTGACTCGCCTAGCATCTCTTTGGCTACCTTTCGGATACCAGATACTACTGTCTCCCACATCTCGTTTGCACTACCGCTACAATCCCCAAGATAAGTCTTCTAAAACCTTCTCCCTGAAGCTTGATTGCTTCAGCGGAAGATTCCACCACCTAGTTCTAGTGATCTTAGGAACCTTCTTTTCTTTACCAGCCCTTTTATTTGTAAATCCAAGACTAACAAACGGTGTTGGGTTGTCAAACTCTCTCCAGGGATTACTTTGCAATCTTTGCAACACAAACCGATCTCTTCTCCTCACGCAAAGTAATCGATCTGTGTTCTAGTTGAGCCACTTTTATAAGTAATTAAATGCTCCTCCCTCTTCTTGAAAAGAGTGTTTGCTATGAAAAGATCATAAGCAGTTACAAAATCCAGAATGACTTTTCCCCTCTTCGTTTCTATCCCCAAAACCATGTCCTCCATGCACACTTGCATACCCTGAAACATCTTTTCCCACATGTCCATTAAGATCTCCACCTATGCAAACCATCTCTCTCTATGGGATTCCTTGTAAAATCTTATCCAGATCCTCCTAAAAAGCGTGTTTAGTCTTTCATCTAAACCAATTTGTGGTGCATAAACTGAGATGATATTCAGAATTTCTTCTTCAAGCACCAACTTTAGCAAAATAATCCGATCCCCAAATCTTTGCACCTCAACCACACAATCCTTCAAATCTTTTATGAAAAATCACTCCAACACCGTTTCTGCCCTTATCTTTAACCTGAATACCAAAGTTTAGAGCCCGTCTTCTCGATCTCCCTTGCTTTCTCTCCAACCCATTTAGTCAAAGAGATTAACTCGAAATAAGAATAGTCAATTCCAAGTGTATGAAAAAGATTGATTGGTATAAAGGAAAGAACGTGGGGGTGTGTATGTGTGTATATATTAGGTTTAAATTTTGTACAATGAAGACCTCCATGGTAAGTGGAACCAAAAGGTTGCACGAACCACTATTCTATGAAAAATGAAATTGTATTAAAGAGTTGAAATTTTCTTAAATGAATAATGGTACTTAAATGATATACCCAGCTAAGTACTACACCTAAGGCGGGAGCCACCTCTAGAATCTGTTTATCGATGGCCTAAAGGGCAACACCTTCCGGGATGTCGGGTTCAATAGAACATAGTGGAAAGTCCACAATTGACTCAGTTGATGTCATCATATTTTATGTAGTGATTGAGTGACTGCTTGCGCCAGCGGTAAAAGCCACCAAAGCTACCTAACAATTTATGAGATAAGATAAATCCATAACGGATAAGTGCTTATGAGGAAGCTAAGTGCTCATCTGAAATGCTAAGTGTATATGTGCAATTATGTGAGATGCTAAGTGTGTGTGTGTGTGTATGCAATTATGTTTTTATGAGAATATGTGTAGTTACATTATGTTATGGGCATCTAGGCAATTATGGTTAACCTTAAGGGCATATACGGAAGTATGCTATGCAACGTACGAAAAAGGTACCCTTTGCATGTATAATTAAGTTCATTAAGGATCTATATGATGGTACTGCATGGAGCAGATCAAATAATTTATGCAACATGGTAAGAAAAAAATAAAAATGAATTATGTGGCATATGTATAAATAAAGTGAATATGTGAGTGTATAAGTGAAATATGACATGTTCTATGATATGAATACCCTTATGTATGATAATAATTATGAATAAGTTATATTGATAGCGACTTACATTTCCTTATATTGAGTTAAATGTATTGTGCATATTGCTAATGATAGGTATATGGAGGTGAGACCTTCACGTATATGAGATTTGGTATTCTTTTTAGGTAACTCATATGATACATTTACATGAGAATGCTTATGGAAAATCATGAATATATTCTTTTAGTCAATTGCAAATGTTGTTAATTGTACTCGAGGACAATGTAGGCAAATATTATTCATAATTGAAAAATAAGATAAATGCTAAGATCTCATGTTAAGATTATTCATGATATGAATGAAGTGTTTAAAGTAGACCAGTGAAGACTTGATTGTATGCTAGTCGGTTTGACCTTACCTCGACACATATTGAGCGTTGAGCTCACACCATATATTCTTGTATTTTTATTGCAGGTCAATGTGAGGACAAATTTAGTAGCAGTTCTAGACTTGTTTTGGGTTCTGAATGAAGGGGTATGGTTGTGTTCACTGGAACAAAGGATCTTTATTTTATACTAGAGATGTAAATATTTATTAATAAAGGAAAGTTCAGATGGTTTCGTCTGTTATTTGTGATATTATTGATGTTTTTTAGTAACACTCGAATCCGACATGGTATTTTATATTTTATTGGAAAAAACGACAATTTCCATCGTGAAAAAAACACATATCATGTATTCCGTTTGTTTTGATCAAACACGAATCTTGCACTTACGATTATCGTTGCACTCACTTAATTTTAAAGAAAGGACTAATAAATCAATGTTATTAAAAATCCTATTCCTATTGATCCAAAAAGTATTTTTAGTATATTCGTTTCAGTTTTACAATGACCTTTCACTTCCAGTTATCGTGAATTTTTATTTAATTTTGTCCCACGAGCACATTTTGTTGTGAGGTATCAAAAATCCGATGGGTGATCTATTTTTATTTTTTTAAGATTTTAATTAAATGACAATTAGTACATTTCTTTTCGACCTTATGAATGAGTAGTTATCTATTCAATAGCTTTTCATGGAAACAATATGGGCCTCTTTGGTTGCTATTTACCTCGGGTTAATCTGGCATACCTCTTACTCTATCCTTGCATTTTTGGGTTGGAATTAGTTGTATGGACTATACAATTTCTTTATTATAATATTTTTTAACCACGTCTAAATAAAAAAATTAATATAAAACATATTATAATAATTAAAAAAACCGAAATAACGCACAATTAATGTCATATTATATCACATTTATCATTTCAACCATCTCCAACCATCCAAACAGCTATTACTCACATGAGGATAATCCAACCCAACCCAGTTACCAAACAAGCCCTATGGATCGCATGGCTCAAGCTTCCGGATCTCGACACATGATCAGATTTTAGTAGAGTGCATGATAATTGATGAAAGTTTCACGGGAAGAATTTCTAGATGGAGAAAATTCACTTTCTAGGGTTGGAATCAATGTTTTTGAAATCGGACCGACCGATGAACCAAACCTGGACCGGGACGGTTAACTGATTCTTGCCGGTTCGGTTAGAATTTCAAATTTTAAACAATATATCTGCTTCAACCTATTATTTTTAACCTGTTTTAACGTATTTAATTTTTAATTTATTTAAAAATAATGATAATAGCAGTAATTGAACCCATGACCTTTGATTACCATTTTCAAACTTCTAATCAACTACTCTAACATTACTTTTTGCATATAATGAATTTTTAATATTATTAAATTAATATTACGTTATAACCCTTCACTTTCTGCCTGAGACTGAGGATCTCCACCCTGGCTGTCCACAATGGAAAAAAAGCCGTCCATGCCCTTATCAAATTAGCCAGAACACAGACAGGAGTCAGAACTATAGGAAATGCTGAGCCTTAGACCCCGTCTTGCCACGGGGACTAGCAGTAGGTTCTCATAGGTACCTGACCTTACCTATCTATCCACCGACTAGCTCACCCTCAGCCGATAAGGCAGACTCCCTCTCAGTAAGACCTCTCCCTCCCGATAGGATCGATCCAAATAATATATATATGATATGTATGCCATTTGATGGTGCATACAAAAATATTTTATGTATAATGTTAAATATATACATTGTTTATGTATTTTATTTATATTTCATGTATATTCAAGTGTATATGTTATATATATTTTATTTCATTTCGGTTTGGTTATCCGGTTCAACCACTTTTTTCTGATCGGTCCGGTTTATTTCGATTTTAAATAATGATTACGTTATCATCCGATTGAACCATTTTGATTACATGGTTCAATCTGATCCGACCATTTCAATAAGGTTTTCGGTTCAGTGTCCGATTCAATTTAATAACATTGGTTGGAATACAATAATCTCATTGTTCAATAGTAATCATGCATAGATTATAACGAATTTTATAAGAGGGGCCATGCAACATACTGATAAATTAAGAATAAAGTTAGTTGATTTGGGACAACAACACATTCAATCGTCCAATCCCACTCAGGCTCAGGACATTATCTTTTCCTTATCGATTTCATCCAACTACTCATTATCCTCGAATGTGACCTTTTTCTACTCTTGTAAATTGGCGAACCAAATCATATATGCAAGAACGAGTCCTTTTTTTTTAACAAATATCTTCTTTCTTGACCCATAAATATATGGGATACTTACCCCCATAATCCTGAGTATCTATAATTACCCCAGGTATCCAAGATAATCACGAATTACATACAAGACCCTGAATAACCACTCCGTTTTACATCCATGACCTTCCGTTAGTTTACTTCATTAACTCAACTACATGGCTGAGTTAATCTAACCCCATCTATGATCTAACGGTTGAGATTAATAAAAAAAGGACATGGGTTCGATTCTGAAGCTTGCAGCCGATGGATCTTCAACGGAGTGCGGGGTAGGCGGAGGTGCCGGCGGGCGGGGACGCGCAACCTGGACCTGCAGGTAGGTTCGCAGGAGGGGGAGGGGAGGGGAGGTGTGACCAACCTGTGGGGGAGGGGGGAGCAGGGCCTGGACCTGCAGGCAGATTCGCAGGCGGAGGCGCACGCGGGGGAAGGGGGGTGCGCCGGGGCACGACCAAGACTGCAAGCGGAGGTGGCGCGCGGGGGGTTGCCCTGGAGCTCCATTCCAGGAGGCGTAGGGGGTGAGGGGGTGAACTCGCAGGCGGAGAGCTCCATCCCAGGAGGCACGGGGAGGGGGGGTGAGGGGGCGGTGGAGTCGTGCGGGAAGGGGGGGGGGAGAGCTCCATCCCAGGAGGTGCGGGAAGGGGAGAGCTCCATCCCAGGAGGCGCGCGGGGAGGGGGGTGAGGGGCGGCGGAGTAGCGCGGGAAGGGGGGGGGGAGCTCCATCCCAGGAGGCGCCGGGAGGCCTCGACCTGGCGGAGTCGCGGCGAGGAGGGGGGTGTGCGGGGGCGGCTGAGGCTTGTTCGATCCCAAGAGGCCCGGGAGGTGGGGGGGGGGGGGGTTGCGGCTCGAGGTAGGCGAGGGGAGGGGTGCAGGCGGAGGCGCCTCCGCCGCGGACACGACCTAGGGTTGCTGGGGGTTGCGGTTCTATCCCAGTAGGCCTTGACCTGGGTTGCAGGCGATGGAGGAGGGGGCTTGCTGGGGGAGGCGGCCGACGGGAGGCCTCGACCTGGATGGGGGAGATGCTTGGAAGACGAAGGAGGGAAGGAGAAGGGAGGAAGGGGACACTAGTTTTGTTGTAAATAACTCAAAGTTAAAGGGTATAAAATATTAAATTCTTGACGGATACCGTCATAGTTGACGGGAAATCGGACGGAAATTAACACAGGGTTCTGGGTGCAAGACTTAAGCATTACTCAAGGTCTTGTATGTAATTCGTGATTATCTTGGGTACCTGGGGTAATTATGGAATTACTCAGGATTATGGGTGTAAATATCCCTAAATATATAGAAGAACACTCACAGACACAAGTGAATAAAGGAGATGATATACATGTTTGTGTATGCATATACGAATGATGGCAAAAAAATAGCGTTGCTCAAATGCAAGTGAGACGAACGGATCTGTCATCTGCTTCATATGATGGGCATCCAATTCAGAACGGATCGACCCCTTATAGCCAGAGGTGAAATCAGGAATTTCATCTAAAAGGGATCGAGTATACAACTATTATAAATGCTCAAAAATGGAAAATTTTATATATTTTCTAACGATATTTTTAAATAAAATTAATATTTTTAAAATGAACATCTTTCAATCTTGATAAACGTAGAATTTAAATCTATTATTAATGTTAGAATTTCAAATAGATTGATTTTTCAGTGGCTATTTTTAAAAGGGATATTTACACCCATAACCCTGAGTAATTCGTAATTACCCCGGAAACCCTTTATGACAACGAATTACGCTCAGGACCCTGAATAATGGTTAACCTTTACATGGTATAATCCTGTGTCAAGTTCCGTCTTGACTGTCCGTTAACTTTAACGGAAAAAGTGATATGTTGACCATTTTACCCTCTGAAACACATCAAATTTAAAACATGTTGCCATTCTTTATATAAATCAAAATAATGCTTCCCTCCCCCACGATCTGCCTCGTGCCTCCGCCCCTAGCTCGCGAGGTCCAGCACCCCCCCTCCCCTCCGCCGGCGAGCTCCATCCGTACCTTCGCCCCCAGCAGACGAGCTCCCCCTGTCGCCTCCCCCCTCCCCCGGCGCCGCCAGGTCCAACGCCTCTGCAAGCGCCACAGTCCCCTCTCCGTGCTGCCAGCCCCCCCCCCCCCTGCACGAGCCCGCAGCCCCACCCCCCCTGCCCGAGCCCGCAAACCGCCCGGACCCGCAAGTCCCCAGCCCCCTCCTGCCGCAACACCCTCCCCACCTCCGCCCCCAACCCCCGTGTCTCCGCCCACAACACACCTGGGCATCTCCCTCCTACAACCGCACCCCCCCCCCCCCCCCCCGCGCATTTGTCCCCTACCCCCACTCCCATGCGCATCTGCCTCCTTCCTCCACCCCACTACGCGCATCTGCCTCCTGCCCCCCACTCCCACCACGCCCAAGCTCCAGGCACCCTATCTGCCTTCGGCACCCGCAACCCACCCCCTCCCCCCGGCGCACCCTGCCCCCCACCACACATGAGCCCGCAAAACCCAGGCCCGCAGCTGGTCACCCCTCCCCCCCTCTCCTGCAAGCCGCTCCCGATCCCGCTGCTCGCCGACGTCGCTCCCCGCAAACCCCTTCCGCATCTCGCCCCACCACCACCCCTGGGTCCACGCAAGCCGCACCCAATCCCGCTGCTCGCCGACGTCGCTCCCGCAAGCCCCTTCTGCGTCTCGCCCCCTTCCCCTCCTCCTGCTCGCCGGCGTCGCTCTCGCAAGCCCCCGGCGCTCTCCTCCCCCTGCGACCCCTGCCTGCCATTCCAGGCCAAACCTCAAGCTCCATGCCAAGCTCCAGCAACTCCCTCTTCTTATCTTGCTTTTTTTTATCTCAACCGTTAGATCACTTATTGGGTTAGATTAACTCAACCATTTGGTTGAGTTCGTGAACTAAAGTAACGGAAGGGTATGTATGTAAAACGGAGTTGTTATTTAGGGCCATGAGCGTAATTCGTTGTTATAGAAGGTTTCTGGGGTAATTACGAGATTACTCAGGGTTATGGGTGTAAATATCCCTTTTTAAAATCGGATAAATATAATAATTTAAGCCTCTCTAAATCCATCCTAAAAAGATGAAATTATCAAGTGAAATTTTGAAACAAAAAAGTTCACGGTTAAAAGGAAATAGTAAAATTTATTTTATTTACAAGGAGCAATAAAAACAATGGAAGAGGCAAATAAACTTGAATACAAATTTATATCAAATTATTTTTATTTTGATACTTTATTATTTTATTTTGATACTTTGGAAGTGATTGGATAAATCATATAAAAGAAAATAAAATTGATGGAGATAAGATTCGAACCATGATCTCCAAAATAATAGTCATGTCACTCTACCACTTTACCATTTAATGATTTTACAATTCTCTCTAACAATGTTAATTATAAATATAATTGATGAGGGGGCATATTAAAAACTTAATACATTGTATAAGTGACGAATAATAATCATGGGGGGGGGGGGGTGGCCCCCATATTATATACTAGTTCCGCCCCTGCTTGTAGCACAGTTCGGAGGAGATCGTGGTCGGGAGGTAGAAATTTGAAGGTGGTTGGGGAGGAGTCAGAGGAAGGGAACGAAGAAAAGGAGGAAGATAAAAAGACAACATACGTACAAAGTGCTTCTGAATCGTATAATACAGACTCGCCTTGCCAATGCGCATTCATAAGGGAAGAATTCGCGAACATGAAGTAAGTTAGACTAGATACACTCCATTTATAAATGTGTACTCTCACTCATAAGAGCTACCACAAATAGTATACAAAAATCAGTTTGGCTTACAAATCAGGGTATTTCTCTTTCACAGCTAATGAGTCCATCTATAGAATGAAACTACGACGATGATTACCACGATCATACCTCCGTAAGCGATCCACTTGTCGGCCCTGTGACGCCTCTCGATGAGTTTTAGCACAGTACCTGAGAGACCAAGTGTGTTTATAACATCCAGTGCTTTCCTTTGTGCCCGCTGCGCACCGAGGGTCGGTAAATGTTAACTGGGCAGATGGAGATTGCTATTTCATGGGACGGAGGCCAACAAAAGAGAGGGGTGTTTACCTTAAGCCGATCCCGTTGATCAGCATATTTGGACAGAATAGCCACACCCGTCTCAAATGCTTCATCGAGAATCCTGGAGGAGTTGCGAGCAGCTTCCATTGCCTGCGCCTCTTCATCGAAAATTCTCATAACATGCGCAGAATCTCCATTCTGCAAGCAAAGATTCATCAATTTAAGCTCCCACATCTTCATAGACCTCATATTCCAACGGATTTAAAGTGGCCAATATGAAATGAAAGATCGTTCTTGTTGAAAAAGAGAGTGCAACTAGCAACATCTTTTGTCATTAAACCATTTATCTTGAATCGAGCCAACCCACCGGTATCTTGACTCTCATCATATCTTGGACCAGAGCCCAATTTTGCCCAAACCATTCAAAAAAATCAAATAAAGTTAAAGATGCAAATTATATTCTAACTCGGATGTTACCCAATAACTATACAATTTTTTTCCCGGGATATTTACACACCTAATTCATAATTCTGATTAGTTTCGTAATTACATACCCAACCCTCGACAATTCATAATTACACCCAGAACGTTGAATATCACTCTGTCTCGCACACAACCCTCCGTTAAGTTGATCTATTAACTCAACCATTCATGTGAGTTAATATGACCAAACAACATCTAAGGGTAGCCATTTTTTTTATAATCAAGAGCAGCGCCCCCTCTTTTTCCTTCTTCCCCTCCTCCTCCCTCCTCTCCTCCGGCAGCAGCAGCAATCCGGTGCCGCTCCTTGGCCTCCCTCTCCACCTGCAGCTCCGTCGCGACCCTCCGTCTTCACACCCTACTTCATCCCCCTTCAGTCCCCTCATCCACCCCTCCACCCCACCATGGTACAACCCCCACAAGCTCACACACCGAGTCCCCCTTCAACATCTGCCACGACCACCATCCAAACATCCTCATTGTCCAGTTCACCCACCTGCTCTACTCCTCCCCGAGCAGGTGCTCTGCACCATCTCCTCTGTCCTCCACAAGTAGATCCCCTCATCCTCACCCCGTCATTGCAGCTGTGCGTGGTGGAATGGGTAGCCATTGTTCATTGCAGCTGTACATGAAATGAGCACACACGACAACATGATATAGGTGATTATGGCTAGTAGCTGGCAGCAGCAGCTTGCGGGTAAGGGGAGTTGCGGAAGGGATGGTTTTGCGGTGGAGGGAGATGAAGTGGGAGGTGATGGAGGTCCAAGGAAGAGGGACGGGAAGGAGGAGTGGTATCTATTTTAAATAAGGTGAACTCAAAGGTAGATTATTTAACGGATTCCGTCATAGTTAACGGAGAAATTGATGGAAGATAACACTCAAGGTTATGTATATAATTATGAAAAAGGTTATGTATGTAATTATGAAACTACTCAACATTATGCTATGTAAGAGTTAAGGATTATCAGAGTTCTACGTGTAATTATGAATAACCGAAGGTTATGTACGTAATTATGAAACTGCTCATGGTTATTTGCATAAATATTCTTTTTTTCTTAAGATGTGCGATTGAAACTTGATATTATGATACAACACAAATTGTTGTTACCTTTGTATTTATGATGCAGGACCTTTTTTAGATCTGGGCCTAGCGATATTTCTATATATCAAATTAAGTATTTAAACTGTGATAACCAAGAGATTGACTTTCAATGTCAGGAAGATGTGAAAACATAGAGGTTCCAGTAGATATCAAGTAGGCTCCAGAGTCCAGACCGAAACTCACCATTAACTATGGTAGATTTAAATTTAGTGCAAAGAAGAAAAGTGCACACTTTCATTTGCAGTGTGCACTTTCATTTGCATGAAAGGTGCAAAAGCTAGAAACCACGTGAAGAATAGTTCAGTGTACCGCTCTTTCTAACAAGTCCTTCCTTTCTTTAGCTTCCCGTGTTCGACTTTGATCTTTCTGTATCTGTCTGTCCAGATTTTTCCTCAAAGAATCTGCATCCTCTGCTGCTTGTTCCACTTTTCTATGAAAGCAATTAATAGTTTTTGTCAGCAAATTTGTAAATATATGCACATTGATATATATTTTTAGATGTATCTGTTCCCAGAAAAAACATAGCACAAATTCTGGGGTAAGTATAAAATAAATGTTAAATAGAAAATTTTTAAAAATAGTAAAAAAATTTGAATCTTTTGGGGCTGTCTCAACTGCAATATCAAATTACATTAGATAATTACAAGTCATCACCCAAATCCACGGTTTTATTATTGCGCAGTGGATGATCACTATTTGAGCGATAATTTTTTTCGCTTCTGAAATATTTTATTAACCACTTTTCTGGTATACACAATAAACAGTTCTTTGAACAAGGTAAATAATCAAAACAGCTTAAAGCTTCTATACTTGCTCTTATGCCTTTATCAATCTGCCTAACCAATCATAGGGAATAGCTTCTTTCTGTAACATAATACAGAATGAATAAAACAATTTTCTTTGGATTGACAAAGTTATCTGCACATTCTAACCAACCGTTGCTAAGCTATTTTTATTCGATTTCAGAGAGCTGGTTGTGTGCTATTGAGGTTATTTTTGTGCAAGAAATACAATGTGTAATAACTTTCTCACGGAAAGTGGATGTCGCTAAAGCATATAATACACCCCCTTTGGTCCTTTCAAATGCCCTCGAAAGACATAAATACTCAAAGACATGGATTGTCTAGATACAAGATTGTATCATGACGACATCCTTTTCAATCACAGTAAATACTCACCACAAAGGTGGATGAATTCAACCATAATGGGGAATTCAATAGGACTTACTACTTATGTTGATTGTTTTGGCTGTTGACGCTTTGGATGTTGATGCTTTAACAGTGAATGCCATTTATGTATGTCAAGCTAGTCTAATGACATGTTTTTCAGGAGGGTTGAGCTCAAACACGATTTTTCCTTTATTGTATAATACATTGTAACACTTTTCTTCAATGAGTACTATCATGATGCAACTATAACTACTAAAGCTCTCATTGGTTTTTTCGGGAGGCGGATGGGTCACCCATCAGAAATGTTGTTTCCTTAAAAAAACACAAAAATATTGTTTCATTCCCTTCCACATTAGCATTGAATCCCTACTCCGTTCAGTATTCTATCTATCTCGTGTGGTTGTCGCCATAAAGGCTCAACCAAGATTCTTATTTTATTGCCTTTCATATGAGTGATGCTGGACTCCTCTCTTTGGCGATTCTCTATACACCCTACAGTAGTCTCCCTCTTACCACCTACCTTAGACAAGCACCATGGGTGGATCAATTAGTTGAAGTCCTATCTTGGAGAAACTGAGGAAGATGCTTACGAGATCAATCCTTTTGACTTTTCTTATTTATTTCCTTGCTTTGCCTTTTAGTTGTCCGTGGGGATCGTAAAGAGCATAATTGACAATATCACGATATATCGGCAATATATCGGTATCGACGATATGCGGGTACTGATATTCATATAGATATCCTTTTCCAAGATATCGGTCTATATCTCGCGAGACATCGGCGGTATATCACCACGTCGAGCCATATCACTCGAAATTAAATGGTTTAGTACATAATTTCTCGAATATCGATTGATATCGCCGATATCTATGATATTTTACCGATATCTATATATACCAATGATATTACCCTTGTAAACTTGATTTCACCACTCTTTTTGTTGCTCCTAGTATTAAAACACATCATGAATTAAATATTTTGTTCCGGATCAGGGGCGCTACCCTTTCACCCCCGCAGGAGGAGCGCACATGTTCCTCCTTTACCCTCCCTCCCCCCCCCCCCCCGGCTCGTTGACCGAGCAACGAGACCCTTGTCTGGTAGGGTATGGTGCTACAGGGAGTGCATACAACGGTTTGATGGACTTCACCCTCTTTGGTAATACCGATGAAAATACGTCTAATGATGATCAAGTTAGAATCACATATCCAGAATACATCTCAACAGTCAGCAGTAAGCTGCCAACATTAACAACAAGTGATTTGTGCGATATAATGTGTATCAGTATGCTAAATACACCTCATTCTTGAATATAAATGTATGTTTGTATTTTATTTATTGTTTTAATAACCATGATGATCTGAATTTGTGAAAATCACTTTTTACGCCGTTTTCAACCATACGAACCGATACAATATCGATATCAATATTTCTTACCTTATCCTCCACGAAACTCTTGGTTCTAATCCCTCACGACTAAGTAATCTCTTTTACAATATTGCATAATTTACATTTTTCTCATTCATTTTTATGAATAGATAAATCTTTGTACCAAAGAAACATTGTCTCATTAATCATTATGTACATTTTCTAAATCAAATGACTCATCTCAATGCTATTCATTGTCTTCTATGAACAAAATAGGTGTTCTAAGTGTGCTTAACTTAGCTACTTTGATTCCAATTCTAATGTTTATTAATCATCAATCAACATTAACAATGATATGTTCGATATGTGCGACAGTCATAGATGATCTATATGTGTCATCTAAGTGTATATTTGTAAGTTATTTATATTATAAAAACTTGGATTATATCCATTTCCAATATCTATAAATCAACAATCAACATTAACAGTGATATGTTCGATATGACCGACATGTGCGATATATGGGGTACAAATGACTGGTATGTGTGATATAAGTGTGTATTTCTAGGTTATTTGTTATTTTAATATCTTGGATGATCTTAACTTCTGAAAAAATGACAAAAAATAGCTTTTTTAAGCCATTTGCAACATTTATACCTATATCGTCGATATATCGATGATATATCCTGATATATCCTTTTCCGGACGGACCAATACAATATCGATATCGATATTTCCGGCCTTGGTAAAGAGAATGAATTATTTTTGCAGAAGATTTTTCAAAAGGGCTTGGAAAACCTAGAGAGTGAATGCGTCTAGTCAAATGGTTTGATATATGTACCTGTGGAAGATGGGGGTCTTGGGTAAAGTATCTTTGATCAAGTATTGTTTCTTGCTAGCGATGAACTTTAGACATACAATTGAGGGCTAGAAACCCAGTATGGCCATCTCTTTTTATAAAGTGGATGTTGACTATTGAGAGTAATCCCAAGGATGTTCAGTTATTTTATGCAAAAGTTGAGTGATAAACCTCATTTTATATTTTGGCAAGGTGATCAGATAAGAAAAAAGGCAGTTGCGGTTGTCTACTCATTTGATGAACCTTGCAAGTCATTTTCAGGCCTCTTTGAATATTATTGGTTTACCTTCTAATGGTGAAAGGTGGTGTTTAGGCCCTCACTTATTTTTTGAGTTTCTTAAACACGAGATTTGACGAGTATGTGTAAGGTTATCAATCTTGGACTGGTATAGATCTCGAGCAAGTAGAGATGGAGTTTAGGGTTTGTTTGGTAACTGGGTTACCCCGGGGTAACTCGGTGTACCCCTCTCTTTTCTTGGGTTGGAAATCTATCACAAATAATAGTGACATTACATCATATTCTTTATTACAACTCTCTCCAACCCTCGTAACCATCCCAAACAACTACTATTCAAATCAGGTTATCCCAATCCACTCCAACCCAGTAACCAAACATGCCCTTAAGGTTACTTGGCTTGATCCATATTCTTTCCACTACCACCACCACAGCTTCAAAGCATGTAGAATCGATGCTGGTGGATCTGCTTTTAGCAAATAAATGTAGGCCTTTTGTGGTTATCTGGAACTTTTCACTGCTGAAAAATGAAGTGAACTTTAGGATTCTTATCCTAATGTCGAGAGCATAATCAGTTCTGTGTTACATTACTAAAGTACTGATACGGAATGGCATTCCTAGTCATGCCCAAGTAACTGTTTTTATATGATTAATAAATATGTATGAACATAGATCATCCCTTAGCTTTTCAAGCAGGAATAACAATAAAAACAGAAATAAAACTACAAAATTATCATCATGTAAAGTAAATCAATTAATATGCAATATTGATGCAAGAAATTTCCTAAGAAGAAACGATAATAACCGGAGCTAAAAAATAAAAGTAAACTGGTTAAAGTAACCAATAGAAATAATAAGATTCTTATGAAGTGAGACATACGAGTTAGTCAAATTTTGCAATCCTGTAGTTTGAATAAATTAAATCAAATATGAATCGTAACTTATCTTCACGGGTGTAAACACGCGATATTTAAATTTGAGTAGTACCGAATTTTCATAATTTTCGGATTCCCTGTATCTGATAGCAGCAACAGGAAGTGGGATCAAATTAGCAGAGATTTCATCTATTTTCAGCTGTTCTTACGCTTAACCATCATTTCTCGACCGGAAAACCTCCCCAATTCCGTCATCCTTTCAGTTATCCATGTGAATTTCAACTCTTAAACGCGTAACACAATAAATAACGCAATCCCTAATTCGGGCGGAGAAGATTTACCTCTTCCACAGGCCGCGCTGCCTTGGGAGGGGATGGAGCACCAGAGGCGATCCATCTCGCCGCACAAGGACTGGATCTGCGCGAGGTCTCGCCTCAGGGATGTGGAGAGATCGGATGAATCCGAGCCGAAAGTTGCAGAGCCTGCGGCGGCGGCGGAGGAATAGGAAGCGAAGTTGAGGGACTCGAACCGCGAGAGTCCATCTCTGGTCTTGATGAGAAGCTTCTGCGAGCTCTTATATAGCTCCGAAAGCGTCGTTCCCCTCCGCCTCCGCCTTCCATGGCCAACTATCCTTCCTCCGTGAGAGGAAGTTTTCAAGGGAAACGACACGTCATCGGAGAGATTACTAACCGCTGGGATGGGGATCGTGCGGCCATCTCGTGTCCTCGGGAGACTACATCTTGGGTGACGGGTTCTTAGACCTCTTGCCGCCGTTTGTATTTACCAGAACCAACCCATGTTTAAGTCCCGAGGAGTTGGGGTGCAAAAATGAATATGAATACATACATATATGGGATCAGTGGGGCTCTATTTGCTGCACTTTTTTATTTTTTTTTGAATATATCATCATGTATATTTATTTATATATTATGTCATTCAAATTTTGTTAGAAACAAAGAGACACATATGTCCTCCATCTAGAACATGTCGATTACAATAATGATTAAATCGTTAAAATTACATATTCTATATGGAGGACATACGAGTCTCTGTTTCTGATGAAGTTCGAATGGCATGTTGGAAGGATATATAGATGAATACACATGATAACATTTTTCAAAAAAAATAAAAAAATTGCAGGAAAATAGGAGCATGACCAACGATGTTGGCTACCCCTAAGAGGCATCTCCATTGTTCCTATATATATATATGATATTGACATATATTGTATTTGTATTCATATGTCGATTTTTTTCACATTTTTAATATACTTGTGGATTTGTTTTAACCATATTTAGCATAATTTAATACATTCTTTCACCATATTCGATATAAGTATTATAATATAAAGGGGTTGATGGAGCTGCCCCCTGGGGGCAGCCAACATGGCCACCCCGCCCTATTTTTGGGCTATTTTTTTGAAAAATATCGTCATGTATATTCATCCATATATCTCTCCTATATGTCATTCGAATTTCGTCAGAAACAGAAACTCCTACGGCCTCCATTCAGACATGGTCGATTTAAAAAATCATGCGACCGTTAAAAAATGACGTCTGGATGGAGGTCGTACAAGTCTCTGTTTCTGATGAATTTCGAATGATATATAAGAGGGATATAGGAATGAATATACATGGTGATATTTTTCCAAAAAATAAAAAAATTGCGAAAAATAGGGTGGGTGCAGCCCCATTTTCCCCTAATATAAATACATTTACTATATTTATAGCATTGTATTCAATCCAACATATTTATATTTAAGCTTATCTATAAAGTATTTCAATGAGATAAGTATATATTTTATACCTGTAGGTGTTTTTTAAAGATGTGATAATATAGTTTCATATATGCATCTACATCGGGGTCCGTATTTAAAAACACGTAATGATATAGTAATACCTATATTCGTATTTGTATCCATTTGTTGCATCGCTTTTGAGGAGGCCAGGTGAAAAATTCATTTAGTCAAATTAGTGAATGCACTTTATATTTAGTAGGGAAACGAATTAGTCCAAAAAATAGGTTATCCGTTGAATAACCCTTTTGTTTGTTTTGATGTTTGGATGGATGGTTTGTTTATAATGTGATTTTATTGATATTTAGAACAATGACCAGATGTTGAGTATTTTAATTTTTAGATGAGAAGATGGGACATTATAGTATTTCTTGGAAAGGAATAAAGAAAAATAAGTGATTTGATTTATTAAATGAGCGAGTAGTTGTCGGATAGACCCCATAATAGACAGAATAAAATGTGAGCTTGAGACTTACCGAGGTGAAAATATGGGGATTGAGCCCATATATATGGAAAAACTCACCCGGAGTAACCCCAGAAGATATGTAAATCTAGGGACTTTTTAAAAAGATTGTTAAAAACAAGCATGCCTAATTAAATAGGCAGCATGTCAAGAAAATTTAAAAAATAAGCATCTATCGACATCTCAGGCACCCATTTGGGGGAGAGAGGCCAACAATCATCCCCAAATCGACACCTCAATGTCGATTTGGGAGGGGATCATTAGCACTCTCCCCAAATCGCATCTGAGGTGTCGATTTGGGAGGGGACCGATGGCGAAAATGCCCGTTGGCCCCTCCCCTTTTACCTGGATAAAATCTCTCTCCTCTCTCCACTTCCTCCCATCTACTCCTCTTTATCCTCATTTCTTCTTCTCAACCATCTCATTTCTTCTTCTCGACCCTCCCAATCTCTCTCGAGTTGCTCTTCTCCCATCAAGATTATGTTACTCTTTTTCAAGTAAGAACGAAACTAGAATTTCCCTTTTTTGTAACCATTTTTTTGCAAGTTTTTTTCATCAATATAGAAGGCAGTATTTTTTGCGGATATTCTGTTATATCTCACCATCTATTCGGATATATTTGGTAGATTTGAAGATCATCTTTATTCCAGATAATTTCAAATATATATTAAATCTACCTATTTTTGAGTTGGCAAATTTTGCTAACACCAAATTGGCGTTTGAATAGGAAATAAATTTTGCGAGTTTTAGATATTCTAATGTCAAAATCAATTGTCCTATTATGAATGAGATTAATCACTAGCTAAAAATATAGATTACATCATAGATCAAATAACAATTACATAATGTAAAAAATAAATATTAATTTTGCATATCATATTAGATATCATGTTATCATATTCTGTTTTTCAACTAAGTATACATTATCCTTAATTGATTAAAATGCTCATTAGTCGACTAATGCTTATTCCAATAAAGATTTTAACCATCTTTATTTTTCAACCAATCATCTTAGAAATGCAACCTACTATTTTTCCTAGACATTCTTTTTTAAGCACATTAATTCCAATTTCAGAGTCTTTAAAATATTTAATCAACAAGCTTTCTGACCAGACAACTAATCTTCATTTCAGCCAATCGGTATTTTCTCTCAATCGATTAATTTGTTCAATGATTGAATATTCTTTATAACCCTTTGTGACATCTTTCCCAATCCTCTTTACTCACTGTAAAAGTCTATAGGCTTTTCTAATGCTATATTAGGACTCATAAGCCCCATTACACTTCACTCATGTTAAGAATTCCAACATTTTAAACTGAATTGTTAGGTACACTACTCAAGCATTTCTAAAAACACTCTAGTGATCGAGCTCTCAAAGATCTCAAGCAATTAATGAGTTCTCAACTGCTCTCATGGTCTCAAGCATTCATTCATCTCCGTCAAACTTCACTCGCATGTTCACACTTCACAAGACTCAAGTAAGTTTGTGTGTTTGTTTTATATACTAGCAAGGCACTTTTATTTTGCAAGCTTGTTGTACAAAGGTAACTGGATTGTGTGTTCCTTCTCTACGAGAGACAAAATCTCCTCTTAAGTTTGTTCAAGGACATGCACACGTCATACATGAGGTTGAGCTACAATCGGTTTCATGTAGAAGTATAGTGGAAGCAAGGTTTGAGATTGCTTTTGGATCTAAGAAATAATTACTACCAATAAACAATTATCACATATAATAATCACCATAGATATAAACATGTAACCCATAGACAAATGCAGTCACGAGAGACAAAGTATTTAAGTGTGGGTACTCCATCGGATACAATTCGTGATCCAAGCCCCCTGACTTAGGATGATCGATTGACTGAGTTAGTCAATTATTCCATTATCTCAAGTTATTTCCTAGTGGATAACTCATTCTCTTGCAAGTGCCTTAGATCACACATCAACTACTTAACAACAAGTTGGATCACACGTCAAGCTCCTTGTACTCTTGGATCAAACACCAAGTATTATAATAAAGTTAAAACAATCCATAAAGCCTCAAATATAAATATGTAATGAATAATGATGCTAAGAAATGTATGTTATAATAATTATGTAAAGTGCAAATCGAGCATATAGAGAAATGGCTCTCAAGACATGAGCTTGTCATAGAGGGAGGGTGAGAGAATCTGCCTCGAGTATACCTTTGAGAGAGGCTAGAGGGAATGTGTTGCGATGTGTGTCTACAAAGGAGGATCGATGCTCTTTTTTAGTGGTGGTGGTTAGGGCTGCTAATCGAATCGAACTGTACCGAACGGACCTATGTTCGAGTTCGGTTCGATAAGGAAGTTCGAAAATTCGAGTTTGAGTTCGGTCCGATAAATGTTCGATAGGATATGTTCGAGTTCGAGTTCGTTTAGAAAATGAACGTTCGAGTTCGATTCGATAGTAGTTCGTTAACAATTTAACTTAACTAAAACTTGTCTATATGAATAAGTTTGAAACTAGAGTTCGATAGCAAGGTTCGATAAGCAGTAAAAATAAGAAATTGTTCAAATCAAAGTGGTACAAAGCCCAATAAATACCTTAATTTCTTTAACATCAAAATTTATCAAGTGTATAAATATCAAGTTACACATACAAATACACAAAATATACATATATCGAACTCGAACTTTTAGCGAATGAACATATGTTATGTTCATGTTCGGTTCGTTAAGTTATCGAACTAAAATTTCAAGTTCATGTTCAGTTCGTTTAGAAACGAACGCACATTTTTCGAACTATTATCAAACGAACTCTAATCGAATACGAACATGTTTGGTTCGATTATCAGCCCTAGTGGTGGTCGTTGATTAAAAAATTAGCTATTACTCTAAGAATGGAAAGGAATAAAGATATTCTTATGAATTGATCAATATATTCTAATTGATCGACCCGTTGATCTCAATTGATCGATGAAAAGGGATGTTATATAGTTGTTGGATAGAATTAGAAATATGATCAATCATGTCTCCAAAGTGGTTGATCACAGGTTGATCGATCAAGAGAAAACTGTTGATCAATCAGGAAGTGATCGATAAGAGGTATAAAATGAAAAATCATGCAATGCTTGATCAAGGCTAAGGTTGATCAACTGTACAATGATAAATTTATATCATGAAGGTTGATTGATTAAAAGCAGCTTGGATTTAATATGTCTACATGTTACCTGTGCATATATATGTCAAGACTTTTTATATATGTCTATTACAAAAGCCTTCTTTATTTTTGTTTGCATTGTCCATGTCTTTCATCTTGTCCATCGAATATTCCTTTGCCATCATTGTAAAACAAGTGCTTGAAGAGTGTAGTAGCTTTGCATTTGTTCTTCATTCTACATAATATCGCTCTTTTGTGCTTCATTCTCGGAGTGAAGTTGTCATGAAAATCTAAATACTATATGGTGAAATTTGTTACAATAGTAATACAATTATCATGCAATCATGGTACTGACATTTTCTCCAGTTTTTATGGTGATAAGTAAATAAAAATTGGATATCAATATCTCTGTTTTTATCGATCAGAAGTAGCTTGGACTTAATGTACACACATATTACATATGCATATATATAGGAGAAACTTCAAATGGGACATGATCCTTCCCCGAGCTCAAGAAGGCCACCGCATTTTTGTAATAAACATCATCTCTTTAATAAGATAAGTAAATATTTTGTATTATAATGTGCAGTTTTGATGTTTGCATTTAGTAAAAAGTACAATGTGCAGTTTTGTAATTTATAATGTACTATTTTGATATTAATGTGTAATTAGATTACTTATTTTACTAAAGTGCTGGTATTTTTTACAAAAATACGGTGGTCTTCATGAACTAAGGAAGGACTACATCCCATTGGAAGAGCCCTCCTATGCATGCATGCATGCATACATACATATATGTAGAGAGAGACTTTTTACATATGCTTATTCCAAAAGTCTTTTGTATTCTTCTTTGCCTCGTTTATAGCTTTCATCACAGGTTGATCAATCAAGAGAAAACTGTTGATCAATCAGGAAGTGATCGATAAGAGGTATAAAATGAAAAATCATGCAATGCTTGATCAAGGCTAAGGTTGATCAATTGTACAATGATAAATTTATATCATGAAGGTTGATTGATTAAAAGCAGCTTGGATTTAATATGTCTACATGTTACCTGTGCATATATATGTCAAGACTTTTTATATATGTCTATTACAAAAGCCTTCTTTATTTTTGTTTGCATTGTCCATGTCTTTCATCTTGTCCATCGAATATTCCTTTGCCATCATTGTAAAACAAGTGCTTGAAGAGTGTAGTAGCTTTGCATTTGTTCTTCATTCTACATAATATCGCTCTTTTGTGCTTCATTCTCGGAGTGAAGTTGTCATGAAAATCTAAATACTATATGGTGAAATTTGTTACAATAGTAATACAATTATCATGCAATCATGGTACTGACATTTTCTCCAGTTTTTATGATGATAAGTAAATAAAAATTGGATATCAATATCTCTGTTTTTATCGATCAGAAGTAGCTTGGACTTAATGTACACATATTACATATGCATATATATAGGAGAAACTTCAAATGGGACATGATCCTTCCCCGAGCTCAAGAAGGCCACCGCATTTTTGTAATAAACATCATCTCTTTAATAAGATAAGTAAATATTTTGTATTATAATGTGCAGTTTTGATGTTTGCATTTAGTAAAAAGTACAATGTGCAGTTTTGTAATTTATAATGTACTATTTTGATATTAATGTGTAATTAGATTACTTATTTTACTAAAGTGCTGGTATTTTTTACAAAAATACGGTGGTCTTCATGAACTCAGGAAGGACTACATCCCATTGGAAGAGCCCTCCTATGCATGCATGCATGCATACATACATATATGTAGAGAGAGACTTTTTACATATGCTTATTCCAAAAGTCTTTTGTATTCTTCTTTGCCTCGTTTATAGCTTTCATCATGTCCATTGAATATGCATTTGACATCCTTGTAAAATAAGTGCTTGAGCAACTAAGTATCTTTGCTTTTGTTTTCTATTCTTTGTATGTTGCCCAATGTGCTTCATGCTTGGAGTGAAATTGTCATGAAATGTGTAGTGCTATCCACATTCACAAAGTTCGTTATCATCAAAATAATAACATAATTACCATGAAATCATGGTACTAACACGTTTCGTTGAGAGAACGAAGGGAAAATCCTAAAACGAGAAGTCTTTGGTTATGGTTTTTAGTCACGTCGGTTTTCACATTAAAATCAACATATTTTTTTACATTTTTGTGGATATCTATCTGCTCTAACTTTGTGGGTTGTGATTTATAATTTTTGTTTGATTATTATTTAGTAAACAAAAGTATTTCTGCCCACTCTTGTCCCAAACTCACACTTGGTATTAAAGTGGTCTCAAGTTTTGTGGGTGTAACAAACTGCTTGCACGTCATATACGCCAACCGCATAGAGATATACATGCAATCAATCGACTATAGGATGCAGTGTATGGTGAAGTCATTTGTAAAGCCAACTTTTAGGGAAGGAGAATGATTTCACTGACACTAAAGTCAAGGAAGGAGAGGAATGCTAAAGCAGTGAACACCTTATATATTGCTTAGTACACCAATGAGTACAAATAGAGTTTCTCAATCAAAGATTGTACATGAGATTTGGAAGATGCATGTAAAGTTAAAAGTTCTAAAGTTACCATGTAAACTATGAAATTTGAAAACTTTGAGATGAAGGTAGGGTAGTCAACTAAAGGCATGTATACAACATTCACAACCATTGTGAATAACCTTGTTGTTGGAGAAAATTTTTTAAGGGTGAATTAGAGGAAAAATATTGGATTACACCCTGACATGAGTGGGAACAAAAGAATATCAATAGAGTAATCAGTGTCATGAAGGATATTGAGATGGATGATATCAGAGAAATTTATTGTTTACTAAGTCTAGAAGAAGATCAAGAAGCTAGTCGAAGAAATCAAGAAGAATCAAGATAAGTATCGAAACCGCCTCCGATGAAGAATTAGATGATAAAATATGTAGCTTTATTTGCTATGAAGTTCGAGAAATTCACGAGAAATAAAAAAAGCACAACGCCTAAGAAAGAGATAAAGATTGTACCTACATGTTTGAATGCAAAAATAAGGGACATCTTAGGGACTTTTTTTAAAAAATAAATACTAACTTAATCGTAATTAAATAGATGGATATGGAAATTAAAAAAAAGGTATAAATAAGCACTTGAGGTGTCTATATGGGGAGAATGCCCAAAATGACACCTCAAGTGCCGATTTGGATGGGGGCTTTTGCACTCCCTCCCACCGTTTTGCATCCATGTCCTATCCCTGAAATTATTGATATAAATAATCCTCCCATTAATAGTATTAAAAGTAACTATATTTAAAGATACTCTTTCACTTCATGCATTCATTTTTGTAATCCTAATAAAAGTTAGTTAGTTCTTAGGTTTATAATTACAACAGCGGAAATTAACTTTTTGACATTAGATAACATACCTATTTAGATTTATTGTTATATGGATATATGTTTATTTAGTTTGACGTATATGGAGAAAATAAGGTTCATTTTTTGCGAATGTAGACATGAATATGATAGTTTTTTATTTTTTATATACGGATATATACACAATTACATAACTTTTTTGGATATAATTATGGATATCTTTGAGACATATACTTGAATATTTTCAAGAGTTATGCATTGTCTATATCAAAAAATGTGACAAAAATAAAAATGATATTAGTATTTGTCTATATAGACATATAACTAATACTTATTTCTGTGTTTATATCAAAAAATAATAATATACGGATTTATATTGATTTTCATAAATATGAAATGTATTAGACGGATACAATTTATCTGATCTTTTTGTTACAAAATAAAAGTGATATATGTATTTGTTTCAATATATGTAAAAAAATCGAACTTCTTTTATTCTATATAGCCACATTCATTAGAAAATTAAATATTTCTATCTATCAAACTAAAAATACATATCAATATCCACTTAAAATTGTATATGATATTGTGTGTAAAAAAATATCCAATCTTATTATTTTGATAATAAGCATAACGAACTTGCACAAAATATTCATCAGTATCCAAATATCTATATGTATAAATTTAAATGTATCTACATGTATAAATGTAGATTCAAAAAGTTAATTTTTGTTTCTGTAATAATGAAATTAAGAACTAACTAACTTTTATTAGGATTATAAAAATGAATGTATGCAGTAAAAGAGTACCTTTAAATATAGTTAATTTTAATACTATTAATAGGAGGGTTATTTGTATCAATAATTTTTTGGATAGGGTATAGATGCAAAATGGTGAGAGAATGGTGCAAAAGCCCCCACCCAAATCGGCACTTGAGGTACCATTTTGGGCATTCTCCCCAAATCCGCATCTCAGGTTCCGATTTATGCATAAATTTTTGGGATAATTACACCCATAACCCTGAGTAATTCCTCAATCTCAATCATAACCCTGCATAATCGCGAATTACACGAGAAACCCTGAGTAGTCACTCCGTCTCGCACTCATAACCCTCCGTTAGTTTAATATATTAACTCAACCACATCAATGAGTTAATCTAACTCATCGTGAATCTAACGGTTAGAAAATAAAGAAAAAAAACCCATCTCCCTTCAACCTCCATCCACCTTCCTCAGCAAACCAGAGGAGCAACTAACTGGAGAAGGGAGGCTGGATGATGACGGGCTGCGAGCTTCGAACAGGGGGTATGTTCGGGCAGGGCTGCAGGCTTCGAGCAGGCCGGGGACAAAGCTCGACGCTTCGAGCATGGGAGAGGAGGGAGGCTCGAGGGGGCATGTTATTGCCAGGAGGGAGCAAAGGAAGAACCCACAGCCCCCGATGAAGAACTTCACCATGTCGGCCACCGCCTTCCACTGCATGCCCCCACCCTCGCCGGTCTTCCACTGGTAGATCCTCAGGTGCCCGTCGTGCTCCAACCTCATGTACTTCGCGGACGGCACCAGCGGTGGGGACGTTATGGTTCTCAGTTGCGAGGAGGCGCCCTCGAAGAAGCTCAGGCTCCCACTATGGAAGAGGAGGTCCTTCTTCGTCGTCGGCACGCCACTCACGGCGGTGCCTTCTTCGTAGTAGAACTGCGGAGGATTGGTCCTCACGACGGCGCTAAAACCGGCGGAGGTGGCGGTGAGGGAGTAGAAGCCCTCTTTGAAGTCCCAGTTGGAGAAGTTGGAGAAGAGTGTCTGCCCGTCGAAGAGCTTCTGCCCCAGGACGAGGGCGTCCGTCGTGTGGTCGGAGGATTGCCACACAGGGGAGCCTCTCGCGTCGAGGAGGACGAGGTTGCCGGTGTCGGTGATGCTCAGGGACACCGCATATCTCCCCGAGGTGCCGGATGACCAAACGACCATGCCGTCTGCATCTTTTAAGATGAGATTGCCGTCGGACGCGAACTGCAGGACGACGTTCTGCTTCACCACTTTGTTCCGGTTGGCGGACCAAACCACATGTATGTAAAAACTCCACAATCAGTACTGTATCGAGAGTGGGGAGAGCCATTATGTAGTACAGAGTCCAACGCGTTGACCTGCGGGATGGCCATGTTGACGTTGGTGATGAGCGCGCCACTGTTAGTATAGACGATGAAGATAGCGAGGAGGTAGTCGGTGCAGGAGGAGGTGCCTTTGGGAGCACGACAGTAGAAGCCGAAGGCGAAGGAAGGGCCGAAGGCCTGCGGGGGGCTGCGGAGGAGGAGGGCCTTGACGGTGGAGCCATCGGGGTAGGCTATGGTGTGGGGGAGGTTGGGACCATTGGTCCATGAGGTGGAGGGCTTGGCAGTGGGGTAGTCGAAGCGCTGCTGCTGCGCGTTAAGGAGTTGGAGGAGGCCGAGGGGCTCGATCAGGAGGGGGGCTGGAGTAGGCCGGAGCAGCTCGGCGAGGGTACGGGGCAGCGGACCAGGAGGGATTTTGGCGCGACGGGGTGAGGCTTCGAGCTCGACGGGGAAGAGGGTGGCAAGTTATTGCAAATAAGAATTATCTTTGAGGGCAATTTTGAACTTTTCTAACGGAAGCCGTCAATTATAACGGACATCTTAAACGGAATATAACACAGGGTTATCTCCTGTAAGAGTTAAACATTACTCAAGGTTCCTCGTGTAATTCGCAATTATGTAGGGTTGTGATTGAGATTGAGGAATTACTCAAGGTTATGGGTGTAATTATCCCTAAATTTTTAAATTCCATACCCATCTATTTAATTACGATTAAGTTATTATTTATTTTAAAAAAAGACCCGACATCTTAGAAGGGATGGGCATCAGCTCCAACAAGAAAAGGAAGTAAGAAGTACGAAGACCATCCAAATCAGTAAGAATTTCATAAAGGAGGCACTACAAGCAACATGGGATAATTTTAACTTGAGCAACTCCAACTCAAATTCAAGTGAAATAGAATCCACATGTTTTGGACTCGTGGCTTTAGATGATGAGGTAGTCCAAGAATTGTATGATAATTGCACTTCCTCTCAGCGTTGTTGCAAAAATTTAGGAATATTCTATCATAAACTACAAAAAGTTGTGAACTAAGTTTAGCGTACATTTTTTTTAACTTGAGCAAACCCAAGATCGAACTCATGGATGCGATTTGAGGCCAAAAAGTCTCACATACATAGGCAATCAATCAATTAATTTTCCACAAGTTATTTATTTGATGTTTTTTTATTTTTATTGTAAAGAAAAAAAAGAATATGCAGTGCAATAGAATGGATTGAATGGACATACTAATATATCAAGAACTTAAAACATCGAATTTGAGGTTCAAACCACACAATAAAATGTGACACAATATTTTTGGGTTTCGGATAATTAAACATGGAGTAAATTACAAAAAAGACCCCAATTATACTTCGATTCCCAATTAAGAGTCTTATATTTCATATGTAAAAAAGAAGGGCCTTGAACTTTAGGATTTAATTTCGACATGGAAGGGACGGTAAAGCTTGGCTTGTATTTGGAACAAAAAATAAGATTAGATCTCATTTTTTACATTGAAAAATAAGGCCTCTAATGGGAATCAACGCATAGTTGGGGCCCTTATTTGCAATTTAGCTTTAAATCTAGCTTAAATTATTTTTGGTATTTTTAAAATAGAATAAAATAATAACTAAAAATGGTTATTATGAAAACACAAATTAATACAACAAATTAAGGTCATAAATACTGACAAATTCAACAAATTAATATTTTTCGTAGCTAGAGAATGTTGAATGCTACAATAAGCACAAATTCTTATGCTTTCAACACTTGTAGTGATGCTAGTATTCTTATGCTTTCAACACTTGTACTGATACGAGTAAAAAATATATAAGATTTTTTTATTTTTGGTAAAATTTTAAGCTACATGCAATGGACATGAATGCTTTTTAGATAACAAGTGAAATACAAAGAAGTACCTACTATGGATTTGTTTAGAATTTCTTAATAAAAAGGAATTTCTTATGAATACAATTTGAATAAAAATAATTTACAATATTGCACTTAATTCGAGCTTGAGTCAAACACATGTTGTCTTTCATGTATCCAACTTGAGGAAGTATGTCTACAATTACCAAAAAGTCATCAACTACGATGAACTTAAGATCTATAATAACCTAAGGGTAAGAAACGCTGATGCATAAACTTGATTGAGATGTGAAGAGATTTAAGAATAAGCAAGTTCGTGTGGTAAAGTTCCTCTAGCATGGTCAGTTGTCTAAAGAGGCCACATGGGATGATGGTCAAGTATTCAGAGTTTTTTTGAGGTAACAATCCAAGACCCTGCTTTATTTTTCTTTGAGACTATCAACCTTTATAATGTGCATTTTACTAATTTTGAGGTCCAACTTACTTTTCTAATGGCTTTGGATTATCTTAGATCAATGACATAATTTCAAATCTTATCTATTGCATGTGAATATTCTTTCATGTATTAAGACTTCGTGTGAAGAAGAATGTTTTCTTCATCGAGATTTTCTCAAGGCACAGGTATACTCATAAGTCATAAGTGCTTATTCACCTTGAACCCCTTACCTCTATTGTAATCTTGACAATTCTAATATTTTATCATATATTTCCATATTTGGGTTTTGAGAATTGAGTAACATGGAAGTGATTTTTTTGCATTAAGCTTTTTATTCAATCTCTTTGAATCATGGAACATATGATTAACCCTGGCTTTTATCTTCCAAGTCTGATTGTTGTCATTGGATTGTAGTAGATAGATGATTGGTTTACTAGCCCAATTGTCAGTCAAACCGTTAGTCTGGTGATCCCAAGTTTTGCCAACTTGATCAATTTACTTATGCAACCATGAATCAATTGATTAGGGTAGAAGGGCCATGATATGGGGGAAGTCGACTGACATGAGATTGAGTCAATCGAGAACCTCATGAGCCCCTCTTTTTTGTTAGAAAGCGCATAAACACACATATTTTACAAATAACAAAAAAGGACCAAGAAGAAGCGTGTACATAAGTAGTTCAAATATCATAGAAGAGAATGAGTTAAAGACAGAAATTCAAGTTCAAGCTCAAGATGAAGTTAAAAACTTTTCATGTATTTAGTCTTGTGCTTCATGCATTTCCTAGAGTTGTGAAGAACCTCAAAAAATATTTATACATGTCGGTACTCGAAAAGTCAATCTCACGTAAAAGATCTAAATTGATCACTTCTTATAACTTGATAGATCATTTTTTATCACTGATAAAAATCGATCAATCAAATTTTCCGACGTGATCAATCACTTTTACAATTATAATTGATCACCTTTTATGATATGATCGATCACTATTCATCACCATCTAAAAGCTGATTGTTCAACGTCTTTGACAGTGATCTTCTACTTTTTCAATTATGATTAGCCGCTTTTTGTGACATGATCTATCACTTTTTATTACTATCTAAAAGCTGAATGATAAACTTTTTTGACATGATTAGTCCTTTTTTTTTTTAATTTTGATCGAACACTTTTTGTGATTCGATCAATCGATTGTACTGTTTATGGATGTTTTAATAGTTGATCCCATTCCTAATTTGGGCCCCAACAACTCTACTGAGTCTTAATAACTATAAATAATCTAAAACCTATAAATAGGACATGATTACCCTATCACATAGACCAGGTGATGAAATTAATGTCTACTAATATTTATTCCAACCATTGTGAGAGCTTTTTCGAAGCTATGTTTCAACTTCACTCCTCCGTCTCTGTTATTTCACCAATTCGTCTTAGCATTCTTTAGATTTATAGAATCATTCTTTGTTTTCCTCTCAATACATTGCAAATTTACCTTGCATTTGAGGTTATTTGAGTTGTACTATTGTACCGTGGTTGGAGTTTATCACGATACCAATGAGTTGTAATATGGTTGGGTTGGTCACATAAGCAACCTACGTTTAGTGGAAGATTGAGGTTTGGCCAAGTTGAAAGCATGAGTCATGAACGGTTTGGTCATGGTTTTTACCCGAGAGGAGTTTATGTTAAATCCATGTGCATTTTATGGTTTGATTGGTTATCTGTTGTCTTGTAATTGATAGGTTCTATGTAAGAGATCTCAAAAGCATCATGATTCGTCCTCGCGGAATCTACAATTGGTATGAAAGCTTTGTTTATGTGAAGGATGTAATAATCCAACACACATGGCCAACATCGGAGGATCGTGCATGAAAGGGAACTCAATGACTCATCCACCATTTTACAATGGGATGACATATACATGTTGGAAGATGAAGATGGCTACTTTCCAAATAAATATCCATTTTCATAATATGGAACACAATTAAAAGAAAAAATAAATAGGTTACAATGGTACCGAAATGGGAACAATGGCATTGAATTCCAAGGTGATGAACACATTATATTGTGCACTGTCATAAGTTGTATTTGATCTATCACTTGGAAACAATGTACGTGATATGAAAGTGTTTGGAGAGTACTCGTAAAGGTTTATCCAAAGTGAAAGAATCTCATTTTAGAATGCTTACTCTTAATTATGAAACTTTCAAGATGCAAATGGGAGAAAGTATGAGGTTTATGGAAGTATATTCACAGCAATAATGAATCAACTATGGACCTTACGAAGAGTTCTCACTTCTCATGCTTGAAGAAATCCTGGGTAAATTTATCATTTCGCTATCAACAGAATGGGAACACAAAGTAATAATAAGAAAATTAGTCAATGGATTTTAACACAACTTCAATGGAAGATCTCATATGCAACATCCTAGACTATGAAACAAAGTCATAAGGTGGGAAGAAAGAATAATAATAACCACAAGAGAGTCTCGCCCTTACAACAATCAACGAAATAAAGGAAGAGTTAGATAGTACTAATGATATTGCATTCATCAATCAAAAGTTCAAGCCTTTTATCGAGAAGTATAGAAGAGGAGAGAAGCATAAAATTCCTTCAATAAAACAATGTAAGATACATAAAGACGGATTTCCTCAAATAAAGAATAGTTCTAATTATTTTGAAGGATTTTTTACACAGATCACTTCAACACTGATAAGTCTGCTCTTCCCGACATCCTCTCCACAAGCACGTCCCCCTCGTATGGTGCCCTAATCTCAACCCCCTCTTCTGCACGCCCTCCTCCCACTGCCTCTCTACCCACATCCCACATGTCGATCCCTCCCCTTTATCCCCTTCCTTACTATCCTCTATGCTTTCTCCTTCACTTCTTCCCCTCTTTATTCACCCATCCATGTCCTTCCCTCCTCCTTGAACTCCACCTCTCTCACCTCTCCCTTGTCCCACCCTCTAGTCCATTCTATAGTGGACAATGCTACCATGTTTCCTTTGGTCTTGAATCCCTCCACGAGCCTCGTGTTCTCCTCAACCCACCTCTGGTCTCTAACAACTCCTTCATGCTCCTCATCACCAACTCTCTGGAGGCTCGCAACATTGATCTCATGTTGGATACCATCTATATACATGTCGGCTTTGATAAGAAAGGCATGAATAAGAGTCTTCAGTGGCGAAATAATCTCCTCAACCTTCTATGCGACGAACATCTTTCACGCCCTCTCCCCATCCTGCAACGAAGTTACCTTGATGATGAAACCCCTCGCACACCACGCTTGTCAGGGTAGATGGTGGGAGGAGAGAGGTATTGAGAGGGAAAGTGTATGGGGGCCAAAATTGCAGGGGCGCAATTGTAATAAGTTTTTTTCTTAACCATAGCTTGGATTATGTAAACTATGGTTTGATTCATTTAATAGATGATCAAACTAATAGTGATGCATATGTTAATGGTGCAGGTAGGTAGAGGCACAAGTCATATAACACAAAAAGCAAGGGTATAACTATAATTGTAGAATCTTGGAAGGGCAAGTGTTTAAAAACCTCTATCGTGGATATGTAGTATAAAAATAGGATATATAATCATCAAAATGAAAGAGACAAACTATTAAAAGAATAATTGTGGATTAAGAAAGTTGAATTTATGGTCGAAGAAAAGAAAAATGATTATGAAAAAGAGAATAAAATCCGCACCATCTTTCTTATTCATAGAAAAAATGACCTAAACATATATTAGAAAAACATCACAGCAAATCACGTACTAATTTCCCATATATATTTGCTAAAATCTCATCAATCATACTTTGTAATTACACAACAACCTTTTTCAAACTTACCAACTATTAGAACACAAACTTTGTACTGTGGCACTTAAAAATATTTAAAGGATCATGGGTAATAATCACCAATCCAATGGCAATTCAGTTTTACGGGGATATGCATATGTGTAAAATCATAATCCAATGTGCATAAACAATTAATAATTTCAAATTCACAAAAATATATATATTTCTAATTATAAATATCACAATGCTCGCATTTTTAAAATTCTGAAATAAATAAAAAATATAATAATTAACACTATATCATATAATGATAATATATCTATATCCATATACATCTCTAAATCTATCTCATTAACTAAAAAAGATCTATATTAGTGAGTCAAAGGCCGAAAGAGATGAGGCCAAAGCCTAGTCCAACCCCCCCCCCCTCCCACTTAACCCCCCTCCTGCGGGCCCCACCAGGCGGCACGAATCCCGGGACGGCTCCAACCCACCCCTTCCAAACTCAACCGCGGTTAACCTTAACACACACCCCGACGTTCACCCTCCTCGCCCCCAGATCGCAACACGTGTTCTTCGATCCACCCGTCCACCTACCTATATAACACAACCCCCTCCGCCCTTCTCCGCCCACGCCCGCTCCAAAGCCCTCGTCGGAACCCTAAACCTAATCTCGCCCTTCCCAGATTCCCTCAACCATATTCCATGGCCAACCCTAGAGTCTTCTTCGACATGAGCGTCGGCGGCGCCCCCGCTGGTCGCATCGTCATGGAGCTCTTCGCTGACGTGACTCCCCGCACCGCCGAGAACTTCCGCGCTCTCTGCACTGGCGAGAAGGGCGTCGGCCGCTCCGGGAAGCCCCTCCACTACAAGGGTTCGTCCTTCCACCGCGTGATACCTGGATTCATGTGCCAGGGCGGCGACTTCACCGCCGGGAACGGTACCGGCGGCGAGTCCATCTACGGCGCCAAGTTTGCCGACGAGAACTTCGTGAAGAAGCACACCGGCGCCGGCGTGCTCTCCATGGCTAACGCCGGCCCCGGCACCAACGGTTCCCAGTTTTTCATTTGTACCGCTAAGACGTCGTGGCTGGACGGCAAGCACGTCGTGTTTGGGAAGGTCGTTGAGGGCTACAACGTCGTGGAGGCCATTGAGAAGGTCGGTTCCAGCACTGGCCGTACCTCTAAGACTGTCACGATCGCTGACTGCGGGCAGCTCTGATCTGTCATCACCATCTCCATCTGCTGCTTTATTATGTGTTAGGGTTTCCCTTCTCCCGATCGTGTTCTTCTCGTTCTGCTGTGGTGTCTGAGATTTGAAGATCCCGGAGATCTCTTCTTTCGATCCGGTTGTTTCGAGTTATCGTCTCCTTATTTCTGGATAAAACGCGTTGTCGAACTTTGAGATATTTTGTGTTTTTTATTATCTTTAATCCGTTCCTTATCTTGTGCTCTGGTCGATCGATCTCTTGGTGAAATATGACAATAGCTTATATATATTTTAATCCTATCTTTTGCTCGGCAAGTTTAGGAATGCATGATTTGGATTTTTATTTGGTGCTATTCGTCTCTCGAAGTTAAATCATTTTGGCTTTCTTTTTTTTATGTTGTCACTACCTATTTGTTTCAAAACGTGCACGTTTAATGTTTGAAAAGCGAGGGCTATTTATTCAAAAATCACGTTATTAAAAAATCCATAAAAGGCAGGAGGATGTAACTGGACGGGGCATTGCATCTTTTTCTCAACGGCATCTTTTTTAGCATCTCGAAATGATTCTTTTTTATTTATTAAAGATTTCTCAGAAGAAAAGAGCGGTTGGTTGCACGTGAATAGGACCATATAGTGGGAATCTGTAGCTGAGGACGGGACATTGTACGCACAGTTAATATGCTATCCAATATCGGCGACCACTATATACGGATACATTGGGTCTGCTAATATTGATGTAATCGGTCTGTTTTATATGAAAGATATTAATTTCTATTTCTGATAAAATTTTAATGTCATATAGAAGGATTATTGATGAATTTATATGGGGGATTTTTTTTAAAATAATCATTAAAAAATATAAATTAATTAAATAGATATAGTTAAAAAAATTAAAAAATAGGTATTGATAGGTACCTAAGGTGTGATTTGGGGCGCTCCCTTCAAATCGGCATCTCAGAGGCTCTAAATCGGCACCTAAGGTGCCGACTTAGAGATGGGCATTTTACATAATATTTCTTGTTAATATTTTAATTCTATTTCAAATCTACCGGATACTACAAATTATTATTATTTTCTTTAGAAGTGAATGAGGACATTTGAGGAATTTTGTAAATAATTTTTAAAAAATAAAATAAATTTAATAGGCTTTCAATATTTTCCTTCACAAGTTTTTTGATTTATCGCTAGAGCTTTGTGCTCTCATCTTCTCCTTGATAAAATGTGATGTATATCTATATTTTTAATTATATTCTTCATTATTGAGATATATCTAGAATATTTATAATTGACATATCAACAATATTATAGTAAATATAAAGAAATTGAGAGTGTGTTCAATATCATTTACCATTGGCATTTGTCGATTTAACAACGTACAACTTGACATCAATTATTTTAAAAAAATTGTGAGTATTTTATTAAAATCATAAAAGAAGAAAGATGCGTTTACAAATAATAAGAAACTTTATTACAATAACTTAAACTTTTCATATTTTCAAAAATCCCTTCAGACCTCCTCCTCCACCTCTTGCACCTTTCCTCCTTTGTCGTTTCCTTTTTCCCCATCTCCCAATTTTTTGTGACTCTCCTCATGTGTTGTCTTCTTCTTCTTTTACTTGGCCATTTATTCTGAATGTGTTGGAACGTGCCATGGAGGATGCGGTCTAGCTGACGACTTCCGTGGCGGTTCGATTGTTTGGGATTCCTGCTTTCTTGACGTTCGTACGCTTGTTGAATGGCGATGCGATTCTGATGGAGGAGGCTCAGTGATCCTTACTCCGGGAGAAGGTCTTCGAGGCAGTTTCGGACGTTGTTGTGGTATTATCGTGGATATACCAAACAATTGTCTATCGAAATCAGTTGCTTTCATTTACCGAACACTATCAAATATCTGCGACTGCAAATCTCCTGAACTATATTGAAAGATGTTAATTACATTATATGTCACATAAATTAAATAATAAGTAAGAGAAGCATGCAATGTAATAAATTAACTATAATTTTACTTGTAGATACAAATCCCAATTGAATCGGTGGAACTTCCTGCCCGTTGTATCAATGACTTGAAGGACCAACAATTGATGATCCTGCAAATTGTGATTGACTGAAAGCTTCTTCATATCCTGCAAGAATGAGATATTCATCTTTTAGAAAATGATACAGAAGATAAAAATTAGTTATTGTATTTAGTCATTTTATTACCCGAAGCTCCAAATCCGGTTTGGTCATATTGAGATGCGAGTCCTTGATGACCTGATGAGTACCCTTGCCCGCCATATCCCGCAGACGTCATTCCTGAGGTACCAAATATTGACTCCTCCATTGTCTGACCCTGGGAAAATGCACCGTGTCCTGCTATATTTTATGAGGATTTGTGTTTATATGTCTAAAAATTGATATATGAATAAGAGTTTACTATACATAAACAAATAACTAAAACCTGAACTACCAAACATCGGTGTTGGTTGTGACCCCTCCCCACCATATTCTGTGTACTCCCTTCCTGTACAATTTAGAACATATAATTTTATAAATTCACTCATCTAAGAGAGAAAAATAGTTTACATTTGTAGGAAAGAAATCACAAAACCTGATGTTCGTGAAGTATGATGCTCCTGTGATGGTATGAACTGTTGCTGCTCATATTGATGGAAGGGATACATCAATGAGAACATGTTGACTTTTCATCGAACATGTTAATTGTATCTTCGACCGTTGTCCTAATGTTGGAAGGTAAGTCCGTTGATCGTCTAAGTTGTTCCATACTATTTCTTCCTTGTACAATCGTATCCACCTATTCTATTTACAAATATAATAAGAACAATTTAATAAAATCTAAGTAGAATAAGTAGACTTTTTAAACATACCAGACGTCTTTCTATTAGTCCGTGTGGTCGGTAAGCTACTACAGGAGGAGCAATCTGTGTTTGGATCCATCTTCTTGTTATATTCCAATACCATTGCATGTAAATATCGGCATTGGGATCCGGGTGTTCATGATCAACTGCGGCTTCCCTGTCCTCCCAACGACCTACGTACTGTCGATGTATAGTAGACCAGTTTAGGATGTCACCACTTCGGGTTTTGTTACGTCTAGATACATCATTCATCCTCTCCACGGAAGCAGAATGTGTTGACGCATCCCAAATTGACGCATCACGCGATCATGCAGGTGCATCACTACAAGATCGTAACAAATAAGTGGAACTCGAATCATCCATACAGTCCGGTCACTTCTGCAGATAGGATGTAGTTGTGATATCTCAACTTCAGCGTACGGTGTCCAAATCATCAGTATTTTATTACAAAAATTAGATATAGTAGTTACAATAATTTAAAAATAAATATGAGTATTAAAGTTTTTTCCCTGATGAGGTTCTTGTGTATCCAGCTCATTACGATAGAATGCTAGTGTTGCTGTATGCACGTTCTCTTTAAAACTGCGCACTCCTATCCATTTCAACGCTAATGCACCTCCAGTTATCTGAGCACCAGCACATACTATTCGTCGTCCAATATGTACATGCTCCTGATAACTAGGGAAAACGAGGGTCGTACGGTTTCACAAGGCGAAACTCCAATCGGTGTGTTGACCGCTCAATAATCTCTAATTAATCAACAATGAACCCACAATAAAATATCAAACAATGACAAACAAATATGGAGTCAAATTTATTTTTAACTCTACATAAAAGATGTATAGATGCAAGTACGTAGAGAGTTCGAACACATGGAGCAAGGCAGGGTAGATCAAGCAAGAATGCAAATTGTGTGATGTGATTAATTGTCTACAATGTGCAAATGTTTTTGTGGGTATTAAATTTTATATATTTTTTATTTTATTTTTAATTTTTAATTTTTAATTTTGTATTTTGGTTTTTGATTTTTTGATTTTATATTTTCTTTTTTTATATTTTATATTTTTATATTTTCTTTTTCAATAATAGGACGTATATACAATATAAGGAAAGAGGGGATAAAATATTTATAAAAATAGGTAAAAATAGTCAAAAATCAGAGAATGAAATGTTTTTGGTCTTTTTATCTTTTTCTACTGTTTTTATGATTTTTGGGGATTTTTCAGAATATTTTTAGTATTTTCAAAAATGTAAATACAAGAAAACAGTGAGTAAAGATTCTGGCCGAAATTAAAATGAGGTTGAAAAATATCAAACAGTAATCAAAATTTCTCAAATTAATTTTACAAAAAATACAATAAAATAGAGAAACTACAGAAATTGAGTTTATATTTTTAGGATTTTTCTATGATTTTTTAGTTTTTATGAAGTTTTTAGGTGCTTTCTAATTTTTAAGGTTTTTTTTGAAATTTTTAATAATTTTTGGACTGACACTAAAACATGATAAGACAAGCAAAATATAATTTTTTTTGTAATTTTTCAAAATGTTTTTATAATTTTTACGGATTTTATAATGCAAATAGTAGGAAAAATGCATGTTTTTTTATTTTTAATAAATATGAAAATGCAACAAAAATGCAATGCAAAAATATGTCGTGAATAAGCAAGCACACATGAGTCTATGCTATTTTTTTGAGAATTTTTCGAGTTGAAATGATGCCCTAATTAAATAAAGACAACATCAAGAAACTACACTACTGGCAAGGGTATAAGTGCAAATAAGTAAACATCCAGGGGCCAAAGTGCAAGTTTCACAAAAAATTTAATACTGAATATTGCATTTAAATGACCAAATTCAAATATCAAAACCCGCGGGGGTATTCCTACAAATAACCCAACCAAGCGCGTGACTAGCACATGCTTGGGAAGCACCTGTTCGTAATATCCAAAACACCAAGGGGTTTACATGCAATTTTTCCAAAACTTTTATACTTAGTACAGAAATTATTGGACTAAAGCGAAATAAGGAAACCCTGGAGGGGTCCTGTGCAAAATGCCCTCACCTCACGTGTACTAGTCACGTGAGGTGACGTGGCCAGGACCTACTTGCAAATAATGAAAGCTCTGGGGCTTAGATTTAATTTTTACAAAACTTTTTTTGAACGACAGATGAAAGTTCAAGTGCTATAAATTAAATTACAAAAGGGCACGGGGTATACTTGCAATATTCCCACGCTAAGGCGTTGGCGGACGGCTCAGATGCATCCACTTATCCACGTGTCCGCTCCTCCTCGCGCGATGACGCTTCGAAACGCACGGCTGCGATTAGATGGATCGTCGATGATCGAGCGGCCCTGATGCATTTGATCGGACGACTCCTGCTATGCCTGGGGGCCCTTGATGATCCGACGGCGGAGACAGGAGTTGGATGAACAGGGAAGAAGGTCCGCCGCGGCGACCTTCCTCCGGTGATTGCGCTCCTCTCCAGTGGTCCTAAGTGCTTCAAAATGGTCCCCGAGGTTCCTGCGAGGTTCCTCTCCACGCCTGGGGCTTCAAAACACGGCGGCAGGCACCGGGGCTCCTCCGCGACATCGGAGAAGGAGAAGGGGCCCAGGTACCTCCGGCGAGGTCCAAAATTGCCTCCAGGTGCTACTCGCGCTCCAATGACCTGCAAGGAATAGTGACTCCGTCGAGGGAAAATTGCCTCGACGGTTTGCGAAGCAAATGGTGGTGGGTGACGGTGAAGATAGCGTGAACGCGAAGTTGGCCGGACGTAGCTCCGGCGAACTATCGATTGAGCGAATCGATTGGCGAATGTCGATGATTAAGATGGCTGGATGTTCCTAAGACTACAGTGAATAAAACGGCGAAAAAAACTATGGAATAAACACCTCAAGGGACAAGGCCCGAGGTTGAAGGTACCTCAACGGCAAGGCTCGCCGGAGGTGCTGGAACTCGCCCAAGCCCACGACTCTTCGCCTCCTTGAAGATGTGATCCTGGAGTTGTCACCTCCAGGTCTCGAATACAGGGCAGAAGGGAAAGAATCGGGACAAAATTGTGGTTCAAAAATTGAAAGGAAAATCGGGGGAGGCATATAAGGTGCTTGACTCCGTGGTTGCAGTGGCTCAAAGATCAGCGTGTCACAGGCGCCACAGTGATCCCCAGCCCGAGGAATCGCATGGCTATGAAAGACCATATACCAAGGAATAAAAGTCATGAAGACTTCGATCTCAAAATGTGCAAGATGGAGCCTGTAAAAATCGACGAAAATGGCGAAAACCAAGGCTCTGACAAGTTAACAGGGCTAGGACAGCTAGTTGACCAAGGTCAACTTTGACTGTCCCCTGATTGGTCCACGTGGACTAAAAAGGAAAAATCCCTGGAAAAAGATTTATTAATTCAATTAAAAATAGAAAATGAATGAATTAAATTTTGATTATTAAATGAAAAATATTTAATATTTTATAAAGTATTTTATGGTGATTTTTAATTAATTTTATGAGGTGTATTTTTACACGTTGCCCTTTTTAGGCATATATAGGTATGTTATCTATATATTTTATTATTTTATTTTTATTTTGTGATTTTAATTTATTTAATTTTGTTTATTATTTTATAAAATTATAAAATACTTTTATACACTTCAATATAATTTTATTTTATTTTTCTGAATTGTTTTGTATATTTAATAAAATAAAAGTGTTGTTTGTATAGGTATATATATAGGTCAGATACCTGTGTATTGGATATATATAAGTATTTTATTTAATGTTTTATTTAGGTTTTTATCCTGTTTGTAATGTACATATATATTATAAATAATATTTACAAAATTATAAAAATATAAAATTATAAAAATAATGAATAATAAATAAATTGAATATTTCAATCTGTACAAGTATACAGGTAGGGTCCAAAACTCAACTTTCAAACCATAACTCTGAAAAATACGAAACCACCTTCATTAAATAGATTATTTTAAGCTATATACAATTAAAAACTGAGTTTGGTACGTTTCGAGCTTTTATTTGCAAGATACAGGTCTGGGAAGTTGGGATTTTGGAATCTTATTTAGACCATAACTTTTTATCTGTAAATTATTTTTAGGTGAAATCAATTTTGTATTTTTCTTTATTTAATTATCTATAACTTTCATGTAAAAAGTTTCTTTATTTGAGGTATAAAAAGTGGAACCAAAAATAGGTCCCAAAATGAATAAAGAATGAATGAAATAAATAGGTATTTTTGCTGTATTTTGACCCTTATCTCCCCCTACTTTATTCCTTGTCGACCTATTCATCAAGATGCCTAGGTCTCGGGGTTTCGTGTCATAAAATATTTACAATATTTTATTCGTTTTCTTTTCTTTTATTTATTCTATAATTTTGGCTTTAATTACAATATTTTATACACTATTTACATGCACATGCATGAATGTTAAGAAATGGAAATTAATGCTATTTACAAGCATTTACTAGGGTTTTTGAGGCCAAAATGATAGAATAAAGATGATGAAATGTGGATTCATCACCCCCCTATACTTTACCTTTGCTAGTCCCTAGCAAACACTTATGTTATAAGTGCAGAAAGGAAAGAAAGAAAAGAAAAAGAAGAAAGATGGATGGAGTTTAATTATCAAACTTGTCTTCACAAAATCAAAGTTTGGAGCTTAATTCGGACCTTTGAAATTTTTAGTGCGTGCGGAACCTTAGTGAGAACCGTATTTGAAATCCAACAGTCCCTAAGAATCTCAAAACCCTGTTCAAGTCTCCTCAATAGCCAGGTCAGAAATATCTCAACTCATACGCAAACCCTTACGACTATGAATCTGACTCGTACAGTGTAAGTGATGGTGGCTCTCCCCAACTGAAATGACAAAGAGACTGACTTCTCCAATATGACAACCCAATGATTCCCCAATCCAACAACTCATCCCTCAAGGAGCAGGGTATTCCCTTCTAAGTTCAAGTGGCAATCAGCTCAAGAGGAGGGGGTGAAGAGAAGAATGGACGGTAGCCAGTGTAGCTACCTATCCTAGGATGCAAGACCAGTGTAGTCAAGTCATCCAACTGCATGCTCACATGATTTGACTTTGAATCTCAAGCTTGCTTATTTGACTTTGCAATATATGTACACTCCGGCAGGCATTTTTATTTTTGTACAGGCATGTCCACTTTTTTGGAGTTTTTGCTTTTACATTTTTTTTGAATACTATATACAACAACATTTACATAGGGAGTTCTTCGTCTTGAGCCAGCAGACTATCCCTCTTTTGAAGCTTTATTGCAACCCACGATCTCCTATCCTCGAAACTCATCATTACTGGACGGGTTGGGGCGCACTTCCCTCCCTAGAGGAGGACAAATGTTTCCACCTGTGTGCGTCTCATACCGGCAAATCCAACCTCCTCACCACTCCAACTGAGTTGATCCATGTGAAAGGTGCAGGTGTCTAAGTTAGGTCATTATCAACAAGAGTCGTGCGTGTGCTCCGAAATACTCTACTTTGGCAGTCAAGAATCCATTGAACCAAGTCTCCTGATCCTCAAAGAATTAAGTCAACTAGACCTGAAGTACCTCAACCCCAGCTCCTATAAGGTTCCTGTTAATTAGGTAGATTTAAGGTCCAACCAAGCTCCAATCTTCGGATTTTACTTAGACTCGTTCAACTATCAAACTCAATCCGAAAAATGCGAATGCTATGCAAATGATATGCAGAAAATATTTTTGTGATGCGATTTTCAAATACTTTGAAATTTTTATGGATTTTTGAAAAAATGATGCATATGCATTTTTTTAGATTTTTGAAAAAGATTTTTCAAATGTTTTTGGATTTTAATTTTTGCAAATGTTTTTGGGATTTTTGAAAATAAAAAGTTTTTGGAGAAAAACTAGGTGAAAAATATTTACATGGGAGTGCATCTTGTATATACAAGAAGTAGATTTTAAGAATTTACATGGGTAAGTGGTCAATTTTATAAATATATACATAAAGAATTTTAGGTGAGATGCAAGTATTCCTCAAACTTATTTGACACAGGTTTTTCAAATAATTTTGAAAACTATAATACAAAATATTTTTTTCAAACAATTTTACAAACATGTACACATATTTGAAAATCATTTTGCAAAGGTTTTCAAAATAGTATATATAGATTTTTCAAATATTTTTGCAACCATTTTTCAAACCATTTGCAAATCATTTCTCAAACATTTTATTTCACACAAAGAAAATGATTTTACAAACCAAAATGTTTTTACAAAGGTTGAAAACATGTAACAAAACGTTTTCAAAATAGTTTTCAATAGATTTTCACAAAGATTTTCAAACTATTTTTTAAACATTTTGCAAAAAATATTTTCACTGATTTATTAATCAGTAAGTATAAAAAGAATTTGAGGAATAATCACATCTTTTTATTAAGGTTTTTAATGAATTTTAATAGTGTAATTAGCCATATTATTAGGAAAATACGAAAGTACGAGTTATGGCTAAAGTATATACACAGTATATACGACCCCCTATACTTAGCTTGAGCTATGTCCTCAAAGATCGGAGAGAAAAGAGAAGACATAACTCGTGCTGAGTATAGCAAAGTCTAAAGAATAAATAAATAAGGGATGAAGGAATGAACGAATGAGAAGTCGACCGTCACCCCTATACTTAGAATCAAATAATCCTAAGTATAGCAGACTGTACACAAAGCATGGAGGGTCAAGGGTGGGACTGAACAGGTCGTACTCAGACTTTCTTCCCCTATACTTAGGTTAGGATATCCCCAAGTATAGACAAGAAGAGGAGACAATGGAGAGGATCAAAGAATAGAACAACTCGGGGTGCACCCCCCCTATACTTAGGACAAAGTACGTCCTAAGTATAGAAAACTGTCTATAAGGGAGCGGCACCGTTCTGATAGATAAAGAAGATAGAAGAGGAAAAGGAGAAAAGAAGAAAAGAGGAGAAGATATCAACAGATGGATATATATACATCGGAAGATGGAAGTGATAACCATGTACGAGATGCAAATGATCCGAGTAAAAGAACACATCTCATACCAGAAGGATGGGGACAACGTCAATGGTCGGTGGATCATGATCTAGATATAGCTTCAGGCGCTGACCGTTGACACGGAAGGTAGAGGAAGATGGCGATTCGGATATGTCAATACTGCCATTGTCATGTACCTTCCTGACCACATAAGGACCTTTCCACTTGCTCTGTAATTTTTCCGGAAATAATTTCAGCCTAGAATCAAACAACCATACGCGCTGATCGGGCTCAAACGGTTTATGGCTGATATGAGAATCATGCCATTTCTTCACTTTCTCCTTATACTGTAGGCTGCTAGAAAAGGCTGTATCTCTCAATTCCTCCAGGGCTTCCAACTCTGCTCTTTTCTGTTCTCCTATACTCTCAGGATCTAATAGTAACTCAGTGACTGCCCAAAATGATTTATGCTTGATTTCCACTGGCAGATGGCACGGCTTGCCATAGACGAGATGAAAGGGAGATGTCCCTAATGGATTTTTGAAGGAGGTCCTATAGGTCCACAAGACCGAGTCCAAAAGCTATGACCAACCCTTTCGGTCTGGGCAGACAATCTTCTGTAAGATCGTCTTGATCTCCCTGTTCGATACTTCGGCAAGACCATTAGTCTGAGGGTGATACGGCGTGGCAACACGATGGTCAATGTCGAACTCGTCTGCAAGAGCCCTGACTTTCTCATTAATGAAATGAGACCCCCGTTCTGAAATCAGAACTCTGGGAACCCCGAACCGTGAAATGATATTTTTCCTCAAAAATTTACACACGATTTTAGCATCTGCGGCTCAAGCGGGGATGGCCTCAACCCAACGGCTAACATAATATACAGCGAGCAAAATGTGTTCGAATCCCCAACTCTTAGGAAATGGGCCCATGAAATCAATCCCCCATGTATCAAAAACCTCACAAAAGTGAATGGGCTGCATGTGCATCATGTCTCTCTGTCCGCAAGTGCCCTACTTCTGACAGTCAGTACACCTCTTCACGAATTCATCTGAATCCTTGAAGAGGGTAGGCCACCAAAGGCCGGATTGAAGCACCTTTTGTGCTGTCCTTCTCCCAGAATGATGTCCTCCTGCATCAAGCTTGTGGCAATATGTGAGGACGCTATGCTGCTCTTCTTGAGGAATGCACCTCCTCCAGATGCTATCCCCTCCTTCATGATAAAGGACGGGATCCTCCCAATGGTAAAACTTGGCCTTAGCTAGGAAGGTCTCAAGTTTCTGCCTGGGTGATGAATCCACATTTCATCATCTTTATTCTATCATTTTGGCACCAAAAACCCTAGCAAATGCCTGTAAATACCCTTAAATAGATCATCTTAGCATTCAATTAGTGTATAAAATACTATAATTAAAGACAAAATTATAGAATAAATAAAAGAAAATAAAAGGAATAAAATACTGTAAATATTTTATGACCCAAAACCCCGAGACCTAGGCATCTTGATGAATAGGTCGACAAGGAACAAAGTAGGGGGAGATAAGGGCCAAATACCTATATTTATTAATTCATTCTTTATTCATTTTGGGACCCATTTTTGGTTCCACTTTTTATACATCAAACAAAGAAACTTTGTACATGAAAATTGTAGATAAATTAATAAAGAAAAATACAAAATTTATTTTACTGAAAAATAATGTACAGATAAAAAGTTATGGTCTGAGTAAAATTCCAGAATCCCAACTTCCCAGACCCGTATCTCACAAATGAAAACTCCAAATGCAGCAAACTCACCTTTAATTGTATATAGAATAAAATAAGCTATTTAATGGTGGTGGTTTTGCATTTGGCGGAGCTACGGTCTGAAAGTTGAGTTTTGGACCCCTATTGTATACTTGTACAGAATAAAATATTCAATTGATTCTTTATTCATTATTTTTATAATTTTGTAGTTAATATTTATAATAATTATGTACATTAAAATCAGAATAAAAATGCAAAGAAAACTTAAAATAAAATATATGTATATAAACTACACATGTACTATACCTATATACATACCTATACAACACACTCTTATAATTTATTAATTATACAAAATAAATAAGAAAAATAAAATAAAAAATATTTGTGTACATAAAAGTATTTTATAATTTTGTAAAATAATAAACAAAAATAATAAAATTAAAATACACAGAATAAAAATAAAAGACTAAAATATATAGGTATTATACCTATAAAGGGCTAAAAAGTAAACTCAGAAAAATATACCTCATAAAATAAATTAAAAATCATAATAAAATACTACATAAAATAACGAATATTTTTTATTTTATAATCATAATTTAATTCAGTCTTTTTCTATTTTTCAATGAATTAATAAAAGATTTAATCAAGGTTTTTCCTGGTTGGTCCACGTGGACCAACCAGGCGCAAGCCCTAGTTGACTCTGGTCAACTAGGTGTCCTAGACCCTGTCAGCTCTGACAGCCTCATTTTTGACCCATCTTGGTGGATTTTTCGAGGCCAAATCTTGTACGTTTTGGTGATGAATCCTTCTGCAAAGATGTTCATCGACCATCCCTCTAGCTCGCCCATGAATAATCTTGGTCTTTGGACCCAAGATTTGGGAGATATTCGTTGATCTTTGAGCCCCTGTCACCTCGGGTCAAACCAAATATAAGGAGCTCCCCACTTTCGATTCAAATTTTGAGTCCCTTTGGTCCACCCCTCTCCGCCTCTCATGTGCTCTGAAGCTCCCTGGAGGTGACAGCTCTATCGCGAGCTCATCAGCCAAGGCGTTCGAGGTCGAAGGTGCCTCCACCACCTCCCGCAACACCGGCGGTCGAGGTATATCTCTTCCTCTGGTTCCGGCCATTGAGGACCACTTCATCCCTTTCTTTTTCGTTCATTAGATTAGCCTTAGTCTTAGGAGCGAAAGCCCTCAAGAAATCTCGAGATCCATCGGGTATTCCGCCAAATCGCATCCCCTCGCCGGAGCGCAACTCCGGCCAGTCACTCCCCCGTCGCTTTTCGCATCGATTCAGCCCACCTAAGGTCCAGGCATTTTGCCCTGGACCTCCTAATCCTTTTTGCAGGTCAAAGCACGTTCATTCGAGCCTGGAGGCAATTCTGGAGCCTCGCCGGAGCTAACAGAGCTCTGTAGCTCCGCCACCGTCCCGCGAGCCCCTCGGCCATCGCCGAGGTTTTCTGATGCCGCCAACAGCAAGAGGAGACCCCCCAGAGTCTCCACGGCCATTTTGAAGCTCCATCGTCGCCGGAGGACGGAGATCTTGGACGACGAAGTTCGCCCTCGCCGGCGTTCTTCGCTGTTCTTGGTCCTAGCCTCCCAACCGTCGGATCGTGGAGGCCTCCCAGATCGCACAACCACTATTGTATGGAGTAGCGCCAGCACCGTTCGATCATCGTCCAGGATCTAATCCCAGCCGTGCAACGCGAAGCGTCATCGACCGTTGGATTCACGCCACGTGTTTAAGTGAAGATCTGCAGTCGTTGGATCCGCGCGCCAGGAGTATTTTGCTCCTCAACCCCTGTGCATTTTGTATTTACTTTTTAGTCTAAAAACTTTCATCTGTAGTGTAAAAGTTTTGTAAAATTTGCAAGTCGACCCTCACATTTATTTTATTTACACAAAGGTCCTCCGCCACGTCACCTCACGTGACCTGTTCACGTGAGGTGTGGGTATTTTGCATTGAGGCCCTCGGACCTTAGTTTATTTTGTTTTAGTACCAGGACTTTTATATTAAGTATTAACTTTTTGGAGAAATTGCAAGTTAACCCCCAGAGGTTTCTTATATTACACTTAGGTCCCTGTTAGGCGCGTGCAAGTCACACGCCTTGGTGGGTAATTTGTGCCGACACCCCTACGGGTCCGTGTATTGGTATTGGGTCCATAAATTTCAATATTAAGTGTATTATTTTGTGGAAAATTGCTTGGATGCCCCTGGATGTTTTGTGAATTGCATGTGTACCCCTGCTAGGTTGTGAACTTTTCTTGAACTTGTAGTATTTATTTGGAGCCCCATTTTAATTCCAAAAATTCTCAAAAATTAAACTTAAGCTCCTGTGTGCTTGTTCTTTAACGCCATATTTTTGGTTTTTGATTTCATTGCATTTTCATATGTATTAAAAATCAAAAACATGCTTTTGATCTACTGTCAAGCTTAGAAAATACCAAAAAAATAGTAAAATACCTAGACAAATTCCAAAAAAATTCGTGCTGTCTACTTTATCACATTTTAGTGTCAGTCCAAAAACCACTAAAAATCTCAAAAGAAAAACCTTAAAAATTCGAAAATACGTAAAAACTTCAAAAAAATATAGAAAATTGTAGAAAACTCCAAAAATTGTAAACTCAAGTTCTGTAGTTTCCTGTTTTTATTATCTTTGATTAAAAATTAGATTGGGAAAATTTTGTAGCTGTTTGATATTTTTAATTCCCATTTTACCCCCAGCCAGTAGCTAAGTCACTGTTTTGCTTTAGTTCAGTGTTTGAAAATACCAAAAACATTTTGAAAAATACCCAAAAATCACAAAAATAGTAGGAAATCATAAAAATACCAAAAAGATTTTATTTCTGCATTTTTGGCTATTTCTTCATATTTTTATAAATATTTTGTCATCCCTTCTATTACATTGTCTTTATATTCTAATATTAAAAAAATAATATAAAATTTAAAATTATAAAAATCAGAAAATTAAAAATCAAAATACAAAACTAAAAAAAAATAAAAATTAAAAATTAAAAAAATTAAAAACCCACAAAAATTTATTTGCTTTGCATTAGTGTAGACAACACTTCACATTCACACACACACATTTGCTTGATCTACCCTGCTTGCTCCATGTGTTCGAACTCTCTGCATACTTGTTCTATACAATCTTTTATGCAGAGTTAAAAATAAATTTTAACTCCACATTTATTTCTAATTGTTTGATCTATAGTGTGGGTTAATTGTTGACTTTAGTTGAGATTTTGTGTGGTCAACACACCGACTGAGTTCCCGCTTTGTGTGGAACTTACGACGACCGAATCTCGACCAAATCAAATGGCGCCGTTGCCGGGGAGCAACAACGAGTAGTTCATCTTTTTGTCTGTTTGTGTTTGTTGTCTACCATTGCTCCATTTTATCTCTCTTGCATTTTTGATATATATTGATTAAGCTTTCTGACCACTCTTTTTCTTGTCTTCTTGCGAGGGACCGCGGAGCGAGGCGGATCGCCTAGGGGATCCGCAGCAACCACGTGAGGCGGAGCCGGCTTTTCTTTAGCCAAGCTGGCAGGAGAGAGCAGGAGGAGTGAGAGAGTGCTTAGCTTAGATTGCATTTTATTTTGTGAGAGAGTGATTCATTATTTGTAATAATACAGGGACTTGGACACTTAGACACTTCCGAGCCTAATTTTCGGGTGTTTGTTCACCCGGGGGCTCACCGCGGTTTTCATCGCATTTTTCGACAATCATTTTCCGGTTTTGTTTTCATTTTTCATTGCTTTTGTGGATTGAGCCCTTAGTTCTAGGCCTGCTTGATCGACTAAATTAGGTCCAAACACACTAATAACCTTTGCATGCACCTATAGATCGAATTTGGACCTAGTTTAATTAAACCGTTAACTCATCTTCTTAGATCCGCCGCGCCGCGAGCCCTCCCCATTAAGCGCTACTCCTGAACTCGATGTGTCGAGAAGAGGGGGGGGGGGGAATCTAGACCGGACTCTTAGTATCGAGGATTGGTGACTAACTTGTGGTTAACGCTAGCAGTTGCCTATCTTAGGACGATTTCCGCATTGCATACCGACATATAGATTAGGTTTATAAATTTCTGCTTTGCATCCCGCATGGAGAGAGCTGGGATTCGCTGTAAGTCTTCTTACTTTGCATCCATCATTTAGGCACAAAGGTGAGATTTCCATCTTTGTGTTGACTTGCACGGCTTTTCCGACTCTATTCTCCCTCTGTTTTTGGACAAAGTAGGATCAAGAAAATACAAAAATCATTAGGCGCTTGTTTGAATCAACTCAAAAGAAGCGATAACACCAAAAAAATTAAAAAAAGGGACTGCTAAGAAAACCTTGACCAAAAATAAAATTAGTAATTGGATTCATTGATTGGGGAGAGTAACACGCTCACTTGTTTTCAGGTTGCATGGGAAGGTCTCCTTCCAAGTGAGTTGAGTGCTTCGTAAGGATTAGATCCCAAAACCCAGCTTGTGGCTGCCTTGTGTATCGCCTAGATTTCCGAAGTATTGGCGCTTCTATCCTACGTGGATGAGTAGGGCTTGGTCAACATTGGTGACTCTCTATTGTGTAAAGCATCGACCTTGTCCGAAGTATCGAGCCTAGGCCACGCCTTCACGGGGGTGTCTGTCTCATCGTCTCGCGTCCGAGTAGGTTCTTGCACGCTCACGGGTGATTCCGTTGCGAGCGAGTTCCGAAGTATCAGTTTCGCCTATTGGCTTCCTCTCTCTTATTCTTTGGCTGAGTAGGGATCCAGGAAGGGTTACAAGGACCTCAAAAAGCGCAAGCTACATGTTACACAGGAGGAGGACATGTACGGGATACTCTTCCGGCAGTACTCTCTCTCCTTTAGGCGTAGCGCTCTAAGGATTCGTGAAAAGATTAATTTTTGAACTCAAGCTAAAACCGACAAGATAAAAGCCGAACCTTAACGGCTTCATGTGTTGAGTTGGTGAACTTACCCCTGCTTTGTGTTTAATTGCTAGTTATATTTAGGTCAAGATCAAAAAAACAGCACAATCGTGCGCAATTTTCCCCCTCTTCCTCATTTCTTAAAGCCTTCCTCTTCTCAATAATCAAGATGATGGGACAGAGATCTCTTAGGCCGACCTTGTCGGCACCACTATCAAGCACTCCTCCTCATTCATCTAGGACAACCTCGGAGAGTCCGCTCTCCGTCCTGAGTTTACTTCCACCCTGTTCCCCCTCGATCACCCTTCTCATTCTCCTACCATCAGTCCAAGAGTTTCAGAATTCAGTGCATCACAGAGCTCAGATCATTCGATAGCACCTGAGATGGCCTCTTTTACTTTTTCAGAGATTCCCGAGATGGCTGACAGAGGCGAGCATCCAGATGACCATGAGCACCCTCCATACTTCATTGATCAAGCCGCCATCAACAATTCACTTCTAGCATCCCTGGAGACCATGCAGAGGCAGATTCGTGACCAGGGTACCTTCATGGGCGACCTCATGCGAGAGATAGCACAGATGAGAGAAAACCAACCTGGTGGCGGTGGTGGAGGAGGAGGAGGACCTGACGCAGCAGGAGGTGATCTCGACACCGAGAGACCGCCACAAACTATCATGAGGGAATTGCACAATCCAACCGCATCCCTCACTCATCGTTGGATCAGACTCCCGCCGATCCATGGAGATTTCGAGCTTCGGCCCCATACCATTCAGCTTCTACCCAAATTCCATGGGTTGCCGACCGAAGAGCCACACCTCCACCTCCAAGAATTTGAGATGATATGCAGCACGATCCATGATAGGCTGATGACCAAGGACACGATCAAGATGACCGCCTTCCCATTCTCCTTGGTTGACAGGGCCGCATATTGGCTTAAACACCTGGGGTGATTCATCGACACCTGAGCAGATCTCCGGACTGCGTATCTGAAGAAATACTACCCTCTCGGCCGGACGAATGCAGCTAGAGCCATGATCAGCAACTTTGTCATGATCCCAAATGAACAGTTCCATGAAGCTTGGGATCGATTCAGAGAGCTCATTGACCGGTGTCCACACCACGATATATCCAAGCCCAATCTAGTTCAAAGCTTCTTTTGTGGGCTGACACCGGAGCTGCAGGGGCTTGTCAACGCCTCTTGCGGTGGATCATATTTCTCCAAGGGTGAAGACGACGTCTGGGCCGTCTATGAAGGCATGGCAGAAAATTCAACTGTGATGACCCAAGCCAGAGTCTACACACAACAAAAGCCACCTCAGGTAGGAGGATCATTCCAGAGGATCGCCCGCATCGATGCCGGTCCCAACACTTCATCGGCAGCCGCAGCCCAAGCCGAATCAGCCGCAACCGACATAGGAATCATCAGTGAAAAGTTGGACCGCATGGAGATCCTCGAGAAGAAGCAGAACCAAGGTCTTGCCTAGATGGATCTTCTCACCAAAACCATGAGTGACCTGAAGACTCAAATTCTATGCATTCAGGAGGCACAGTCACAAACTACGCAGCCTCCCAGGTCACGGGCCGATCCGAGCAGTAGCAGCTCTAACCAGCCCTCTGCCTCACATAGACAGGTCAACCACATCCAGGCAGAGCCGGTCCAGTTGCTACAGTACTACCCAGCACAACCACCATCTCAGGACACTCTGATGGTGGTATATCAGCCGGAGCAGCCACTGGCAGTTCTTCCTCCACCCTCCTTCGAGCAGGAACCATTGGTGGAAGTCAATGGAATATGGTACGACCGGTACCCTCAGCCTGGGATTCGTCGTGATCACCCCGGATTCTGTTGGGGCAATGGTGGCTCCTCATCTCAGCAGCAGAATCCAGCTCAAGGACAGCAGAGCAGCCAACAACCACATCAACAGCAGCAGCCCCAGTACGCCCAGCAGCATTACCAGCAGGGTCCTCGTCCCGCCTATCAGGGACAACAGTGGAGGAAGCGTCAGCAGCCTCAGCAGTCTTATTCCCATCCTCCCCAGTACCAGCAGCAGCAACAACCTCATTTCCCGCAAGGGAACCCATCTGGTTCTCAAGCCCCGGTCTTTGAGAACCCAGCTTTCGATGATCTTGCCCGCTTGCTCTCCGAACAGCGAGCATCCTTCAGGCAAGAAATGGATGAATTCCGACAGGAAATAAGGGAAATAATTAAAGGCAAGGCCGCCATACCCGCTCAGATCGAACCTAACCCGAACAGTCTGAAAATAAAATCTGAGCAGGTAGAGTTTACAGAAGATACCTCTCCTAGTAACTATTTGAGTGACATATCTCTCTCTTTGTATGATGCTGATTTTGTGACTACTAGGAGCGGTAGGATGCCAGCTGGAGGCGCCTCTTCTGAGCGACAATCACATGCTGAACCAGGAGCGCCAGAGGAGAAGAGTAGCGGTGCTGATGCCGCTGATGATGATGTTAGAGACGGTGGTGCTGAGGCCACCAATGATGGAGATCCAGACGACGATACTGAAGCCGTCGTGATACCAGATGCAAACGATGGTGCTGATGCCACCATTTTGGATGCTGAGCCAGAGCGCGGTGCTGATGCCGCGAAGACAGGTGCCGGTGGTGGTACTGAGGCCACCACATCTACTTTTGTTGAGCCCCCATCTGTGATGTTACCACCTTTTGTACCTATGGACTGTGGTAACAAAAAGAAAAACAAAAATATGAATAAAGGAAAGGTTTCTGTTCACATTGCGGATCCATATGTGTTGCATGATGATGATTGTATGGATTCTCCTCCTTCACATGCACATGGACCTGTTCCTAGTCCTCCATCTGAGGAGGCCCCTACCATCCCCTTCCCTGAGGCACTCCGCCGAGCGAAAGGGAACAAAAGAGAAAATACCAAAAAAGAGCAACATGTAGAGTTCAACAATCAGATGATAGACATATTCCATATTCAGCTGACTCTACAGGAAGCACTTGAGCACATCCCCCTCTTCAAAAAGAATTTGAAAGAGAAAACTAAAGTCTGCAGGAAGAGGAGGAATCACAGAGATCGAATCCATGTGCTCACTCATTCCACTTGCTGCACTATTCAGAACAAACTGCCAGCCAAGAGACCAGACGCAGGAGCTCCCTATGTCAGATGTGAGATTCAGGAGCAGCAGTTTGATCGTATTCTGTTAGGCAACGGCTCTTCAATTAACCTTCTTCCGGCAGCCTTACTCGACCGATTCGAGTTTGGTCCTCTTCTTAGGAGTAGGACAGTCCTTCAGTTTGCTGATAGGTTGACTAAGAGGCCGAAGGGGTTATTGAAAGACATGGTCGTTACCATTCAGGGCCTGAAATTCCCCGTGGACTTCGTTGTGTTGGACATGGAGATCCCTGAGTCGGTAACTGATGCCCCCATCATACTCGGACATCCATTCTTGGCCACAGCCAGGGAGGTGAATGATCATGATTGTGGGAGGGTATGTTTTCGTGTAGAGGGCGAAACCATACAAATAGAGACAGTCTAGGAAACCAGAGCCAGAGAACTTGAATGCTCGGAGCAGTCCAACGAAGCCGCGCAGATGATAGAGGAAGAGCTAGACATCCACCAGGAGTGTGATTTTCTGATGACAGATGACAAATCTAACTGGACAGATCCTGTAGCACCGACCCTTGCCTTGCCTACAGATTCACTATATCTAAAGCTCATGGCAGTCGAGAGCCGGGAGAGCACACCCCTGGATGAGGACACACCTGAGGTTGACAGTGTTGGGACAAGTGGTGCTGATGACTTTCATTCTTGCTGATCTTATTCTGATCCCTCGGATTCAGACATCGATTGGGTCGATGACTATTTGCCTTGTCTGATTCCTTCTGAGCCAACAGCCACGACAGAGTGCGCGCCAGTGCAGTTTATTAATGATTCAGCAGGCCGTCCTTCGTCAGAGATTAATGTAGAGCGAGAGTTCTCCCATGCAGACCTGGTCGCCTTCACACAGACATATCAGAAGCCAGATCTGCCGCCTCCCAGTTGTCCAGAACTGAAACCTCTGCCGCAATCGTTGAAGTATAAATTCCTTGCGGGTGAGCCCGATATGCACCCAGTCATTATCTCAGCAGGTTTGACTGGAGAACAAGAATCTCGTCTGATGGAGGTTCTTGAAAGAAACCGCAAGGCAATAGGTTGGAGTATAGCTGATCTCCAGGGGATTAGTCCAGCTCTGTGCTCTCACCACATCTATCTTGAGGATAACGCTAGGCCGTCACGTGAGTTCCAGCGACGGCTGAACCCGAGTCTTCGAGACGTAGTCATGAAAGAAATTTCGAAGTGGTGGAGCGCCGATTTTATCTATCCCATCTCCGACTCCAAGTGGGTTAGTCCGTTGCATGTGGTACCCAAGAAGACGGGTATCACTACAGTTGTCAATGAGTCTGGAGAGGAGATCGCTACCCGAGTACCCACTTCTTGGAGGGTCTGTGTGGACTATAGACGATTGAATGAGGCCACCAAGAAGGATCACTTCCCGCTACCCTTCATTGATCAGATTATTGAATGGCTAGCTGGGAAAAGTCATTATTGTTTTCTTGACGGGTACTCTGGATATAATCAAGTGGCCATTGCGCCCGAAGACCAGGAGAAAACGACATTCACCTGTCCGTTTGGGACGTATGCTTTCAGACGAATGCCCTTTGGTCTATGCAACGCTCCAGCGACATTCCAAAGGTGCATGTTGTCCATATTCTCGGAAATGGTGGGTGACTGTTTAGAGGTCTTCATGGATGACTTTTTGGTCTATGGCGACGGGTTCGATGCTTGTCTTGACTGCCTAGATCGTGTGCTTCAGCGCTGCATAGAGGTCAAACTTGTTTTATCTTGGGAGAAGAGTCACTTCATGGTGACTCAAGGGACGGTCCTTGGTCATATCATCTCCAACAGGGGCATGGAGGTCGACCCGACCAAGGTGGATATCATCAGAAAACTCAATCCACCGTCCAACTTGCGTCAGTTGCGGTCTTTTGTGGGGCATGTCAGTTTCTACCGACGGTTCGTTCAGGACTTCAGTCGAATTGCCTGACCGCTCACTGACTTGTTGACAAAAGACACCGAGTTTATTGTCAATGATAAGTGTCTTGCATCTTTTGAGACTCTCAAAAATATGGTTGTTTCAGCTCCTGTCCTTCAGCCACCCGATTGGTCTCTCCCATTCGAGATCATGACAGACGCTTCAGATTTTGCCGTTGGAGCTGTGCTTGGACAGAGGAGGGATGGTTTACCTTTTGCCATTTACTACGCCAGCCGGACCTTGGATGCCGCTCAGGGAATTACACTGTGACTGAGAAAGAGATGCTGGCCGTAGTCTTTGCTTTGGATAAGTATAGATCTTATATTCTCGTATCTAGAGTGACTATTTACACTGATCACACCGCCATCCGGTACTTAATGGCTAAGAAGGATGCCAAATCTCGTCTTACCATATGGATCCTTCTACTCCAGGAATTTGATATTGAGATTAAGGATAAGCCTGGAGTCAAGAATGTGGTGGCGGATCATCTCTCCAGATTGGAGAATCTTGAGGAATCTGAGCCCAGCGCACCTATCACAGAGACATTTCCAGACGAGGCGATCTTGGCGGTCGCCTCACTCCCATGGTATGCCGACTTTGTAAACTATCTTGTTGCCAAGACGGTCCCGCAGGGTTGGCCCAGGCAGAAACTTGAGACCTTACTAGCTAAGGCCAAGTTTTACCATTGGGAGGATCTCGTCCTTTATCATGAAGGAGGGGATAGCATCTGGAGGAGGTGCATTCCTCAAGAAGAGCAGCATAGTGTCCTCACATATTGCCACAAGCTTGAGGCAGGAGGACATCATTCTGGAAAAAGGACAGCACAGAAGGTGCTTCAATCCGGCCTTTGGTGGCCTACTCTCTTCAAGGATTCTGATGAGTTCGTGAAGAGATATACTGACTGTCAGAAAATGGGAACCTGCGGACAGAGAGACATGATGCCCATGCAACCCATTCACTTTTGTGAGGTTTTTGATGCATGGGGGATTGATTTCATGGGCCCATTTCCTAAGAGTCAGGGATTCGAGCATATTTTGCTCGCTGTGGACTATGTCAGCCGATGGGTTGATGCCATCCCCGCCCGAGCCGCAGATGCTAAAACCGTGTGTAAATTCTTGAGGAAAATTATCATTTCACGGTTTGGGGTACCTAGAGTCCTGATTTCAGACGGGGGGCCTCATTTCATCAATGAAAAGGTTAGGGCCCTTGCAGACGAGTTCGACATTGACCATCGGGTTTCCACACCGTATCACCCTCAGACTAATGGTCTTGCCGAAGTATCAAACCGGGAGATAAAAACAATCTTGCAGAAAGTTGTCCGCCCAGACCGAAAGGATTGGTCACAGCTTTTGGACTCGGTCCTGTGGGCCTATCGGACTTCTTTCAATAATCCATTGGGGACATCTCCCTTTCGTCTCGTCTATGACAAGATGTGCCATCTGCCAGTGGAAATCAAGCACAAATCTTTTTAGGCAGTCACTGAGTTACTGTTAGATCCCGAGAGCATAGGAGAACAGAGAAGAGCAGAATTGGCAGCCCTGGAAGAACTGAGAGATACAACCTTTTCCAACAGCCTACAGTACAAAGAGAAAGTGAAAACATGGCACGATTCCCATATCAGCCATAAACAGTTTGAGCCAGATCAGAGAGTATGGTTGTTTGATTCCAGGCTAAAATTATTTCCAGGGAAATTACAGAGCAAGTGGAAAGGTCCATATGTCGTTAGAAAGGTACACGACAATGGCAGCATCGACATATCCGAACCGTCATCTTCCTCTACCTTCCGCGTCAATGGTCGACGCCTGAAACTATATCTAGATCATGATCCGCCGACCATTGACGTCGCCCCCATTCTTCTGGTATGAGATGTGCTCTTTGACTCACATCATCTGCATCTCATACATGGTGATTAATTCCATCTTCCGCTGTACAGATCCATCTGTTCATATCACTCTTTCATCTCTTGATTTATTTTCTTCTTTTCTTCTTTTCTTCTTTTCATTTTCTATCTTCTTTATCTATCAAAAAAGGTGCCACCCTTGTAGACAGTTTTCCATACTTAGGACGTACTTTGTCCTAAGTATAGGGGGTATGCACCCCGAGTCTTCATTCTTTTCGATCCTCTCCATTGTCTCCTCTTCTTGTCTATACTTAGGGATATTTTATCCTAAGTATAGGGGGAGACAATCTGAGTACGATCTGTTCATTCCCACCCTTGACCCTCCCTACGTTGTGTACAGTCTGCTATACTTAGGATTATTTGATCCTAAGTATAGGGGGACGGTCAACTTCTCATTGATTCATTCAGTCATTCCTTTATTCTTTAGACTTGTCTATACTTAGTACGAGTTATGTCTTCTCTTTTCTCTTCGATCTATGAGGACATAACTCAAGCTAAGTATAGGGCGGTCGTATATATCGTGTATATACTTTAGCCATAACTCGTACTTTCGTATTTTCTCAATAATATAGCTAAAAATTCTTTAAAATTCATTAAAAACCCCTAATAAAAAGGTGTTTTGTTCCTCAAATTCTTTTTGTATTTACTGATTAATAAATCAGGTGAAAATGTTTTTTGCAAAATGTTTGAAAAATAGTTTGAAAATCTTTGTGAAAATCTATTGAAAACTATTTTGAAAACGTTTTGTTACATGTTTTCAACCTTTGTAAAAATATGTGGTTTGCAAAATTTATTTTCTTTGTATGAAATAAAATGTTTGAAAAATGATTTGCAAATGGTTTGAAAAATGGTTGCAAAAATCTTTGAGAAATCTATATATACTGTCTGGAAATCCTTTGCAAAATGATTTTCAAATATGTGTACATGTTTGTAAAATGTTTGTAAAAATTATTTTGGACTATAGTTTTCAAAAATAGTGTGAAAAGCTTATGTCAAATAAGTTTGAGGAATATATACATCACACCAAAAATCCACTATATAGATATGTATAAAATTGAGCATTTACCCTGTAAATTCTTAAAATCCACTTCTTGTATATATAAGAAGCACTCCCGTGTACATATTTTCTCCTAGTTTAAGCCAAAATCTTTTTGTTTTCAAAAATCCCAAAAACATTTGCAAAATTAAAATCCAAAAACATTTGAAAAATCTTTTTGAAAAAGACACAAAAAATGCATCTGCATATGCATCATCATCATCTTTTCAAAAATCCATAAAAAGTTCAAAACCTTTGAAAATTGCATCACAAAAATATTCTCTACATTGCATTGCATAACATGAGCATTTTTCAGATTGAGTTTGATGGTTGAACGAGTCTAAGTAAAATCCAAAGATTGGAGCTTGATTGGACCTTAAAATCTACCTAATAACAGGAACCTTATAGGAACTGGGTTTGAGGTACTTCAGGTCTAGTTGACTTAATTCTTTGAGGATCACGAGACTTGGTTCAATGGATTCTTGACTGCCTAAGTAGAGTATTTCGGAGCACACGCAAGACTGTTGCTGATAATGACCTAACTTGGACACCTGCACCTTTCACATGGCCCAACTCAGTTGGAGTGGTGAGGGGGTTGGATTTGCCGGTATGAGACGCACACAGGTGGAAACACTTGTCCTCCTTTAATGAGGGAAGTGCGCCCCAACCCGTCCAGTAATGATGAGTTTCGAGGATAGGAGATCTTGGGTTGCGATAAAGCTTCAAAAGAGGGATAGTCTACTGGCTCAAGAGGAAAAACTCCCTATGTAAATGCTGCTGTGTATAGTATTTCAAAAAAAAATAAATACAAAATGCAAAAGCAAAAACTCCAAAAAAGTGGACAGGCCTGTACAAAAATAAAGATGCCTGCCGGAGTGTACATATGTTGTAAAGTCAAATAAGCAAGCTTGAGCTTCAAAGTCAAATCATGTGAGCCTGCAGCTGGATGACTTGACTACACTGGTCTTGCATCCTAGGGTAGGTAGCTACATTGGCTACCGTCCATTCTTCTCTTCACCCCCTCCTCTTGGGTCGGTTGCCACTTGAACTTAGAAGGGAATACCCTGCTCCTTGAGGAATGAGTTGTTGGATTGGGGAATCATTGGGTTGTCGTACTGGAGAAGTCAGTTTCTTTGTCATTTTAGTTGGGGAGAGCCACCATCACTTACACTGTACGAGTCAGATTCATAGTCGTAAGGGTTTGCGTATGAGTTGAGATATTTCTGACCTGGCTATCGAGGAGACTTGGACAGAGTTTTGGGATTCTCAAGGACTGTTGGATTTCAAAGTCGGTTTTCATTAAGGTTCCACCCACACTAAAATTCCAAAGGTCCGACTTAAGCTCCAAACTTTGATTTTGTGAAGACGAGTTTGATAATTAGACTAAATCCAAGTTCTTCTTTTTTCTTTTCTTTCTTTTTCTTTTTGCACTTATTGCATAAGTGTTTGCTAGGGATTAGCAAAGGTAAAGTATAGGGGGATGATGAATCCACATTTCATCATCTTTATTCTATCATTTTAGCACCAAAAACCCTAGCAAATGCCTGTAAATACCCTTAAATAGATCATCTTAGCATTCATGCATGTGCATTCAATTAGTGTATAAAATACTGTAATTAAAGCCAAAATTATAGAATAAATAAAATAAAAGAAAAAGAATAAAATATTGTAAATATTTTATAACCCAAAACCCCGAGACCTAGGCATCTTGATGAATAGGTCAACAAGGAACAAAGTAGGGGGAGATAAGGGCCAAATACCTATATTTATTAATTCATTCTTTATTTATTTTGGGACCCATTTTTGGTTCCACTTTTTATACATCAAACAAAGAAACTTTGTACATGAAAATTGTAGATAAATTAATAAAGAAAAATACAAAATTTATTTCACTAAAAAATAATGTACAGATAAAAAGTTATGGTCTGAATAAAATTCCAGAATCCCAACTTCCCAGACCCGTATCTCACAAATGAAAACTCCAAATGCATCAAACTCACCTTTAATTGTATATAGAATAAAATAAGCTATTTAATGGTGGTGGTTTTGCATTTGGCGGAGCTACGATCTGAAAGTTGAGTTTTGGACCCCTATTGTATACTTGTACAGAATAAAATATTCAATTTATTCTTTATTCCTTATTTTTATAATTTTATATATTTATAATTTTGTAATTAATATTTATAATAATTATGTACATTAAAATCAGAATAAAAATGCAAAGAAAACTTAAAATAAAATATATGTATATAAACTACACAGGTACTATACCTATATACATACATATACAACACACTCTTATAATTTATTAATTATACAAAATAAATAAGAAAAATAAAATAAAAATATATTTGTGTACATAAAAGTATTTTATAATTTTATAAAATAATAAACAAAAATAATAAAATTAAAATACATAGAATAAAAATAAAAGACTAAAATATATAGGATTATACCTATAAAGGGCTAAAAAGTAAACTCAGAAAAATATAACTCATAAAATAAATTAAAAATCATAATAAAATACTACATTGAATATTTTTTATTTTATAATCATAATTTAATTCGACCTTTTTCTTTTTTTAAATGAATTAATAAAAGATTTAATCAGGGTTTTTCCTGGTTGGTCCACGTGGACCAACCAGGCGCAAGCCCTAGTTGACTCTGGTCAACTAGGTGTCCTAGACCCCTGTCAGCTCTGACAGCCTCGTTTTTGACCCATCTTGGTGGATTTTTCGAGGCTAAATCTTGCACGTTTTGGTGATGAATCCTTCTGCAAAGATGTTCATCGACCATCCCTCTAGCTCGCCAATGAATAATCTTGGTCTTTGGACCCAAAATTTGGGAGATATTCGTTGATCTTTGAGCCCCTGTCACCTCGGGTCAAACCAAATATAAGGAGCTCCCCACTTTCAATTCAAATTTTGAGTCCCTTTGGTCCACCCCTCTCTGCCTCTCTTGCGCTCTGAAGCTCCCTGGAGGTGACAACTCTATCGCGAGCTCATCAGCCAAGGCGTTCGAGGTCGAAGGTGCCTCCACCACCTCCTGCAACACCGGCGGTCGAGGTATATCTCTTCCTCTGGTTCCGGCCATTGAGGACCACTTCATCCCTTTCTTTTTCGTTCATTAGATTAGCCTTAGTCTTAGGAGCGAAAGCCCTCAAGAAATCTCGAGATCCATCGGGTATTCCGCCAAATCGCATCCCCTCGCCGGAGCGCAACTCCGGCCAGTCACTCCCCCGTCGCTTTTCGCATCGATTCAGCCCACCTAAGGTCCAGGCATTTTGCCCTGGACCTCCTAATCCTTTTTGCAGGTCAAAGCACGTTCATTCGAGCCTGGAGGCAATTCTGGAGCCTCGCCGGAGCTAACGGAGCTCTCTAGCTCCTCCACCCTCCCGCGAGCCCCTCGGCCATCGCCGAGGTTTTCTGACGCCGCCAACAGCAAGAGGAGACCCCCCGGAGTCTCCACAGCCATTTTGAAGCTCCATCATCACCGAAGGACGGAGATCTTAGACGGCGAAGTTCGCCCTCGCCAACGTTCTTCGCTGTTCTTGGTCCTAGCCTCCCAACCGTCGGATTGTGGAGGCCTCCCAGATCGCACAGCCACTGTTGGATGGAGTAGCGCCAGCACCGTTCGACCATCGTCCAGGATCTAATCCCAGCCGTGCAACGCGAAGCGTCATCCACCGTTGGATTCACGCCACGTGTTTAAGTGAAGATCTGCAGTCGTTGGATCCGCGCGCCAGGGGTATTTTGCACCTCAACCCCTGCGCATTTTGTATTTACTTTTTAGTCCAAAAACTTTCGTCTGTAGTGTAAAAGTTTTGTAAAATTTGCAAGTCGACCCTCGTATTTATTTTATTTACACAAAGGTCCTCCGCCACGTCACCTCACGTGACCTGTTCACGTGAGGTGCGGGTATTTTGCATTGAGGCCCTCGGACCTTAGTTTATTTTGTTTTAGTACCAGGACTTTTATATTAAGTATTAACTTTTTGGAGAAGTTGCAAGTTAACCCCCAGAGGTTTCTTATATTACACTTAGGTCCCTGCCAGGAGTGTGCAAGTCACGCACACTGGTGGGTAATTTGTGCCGACACCCCTGCGGGTCTGTGTATTGGTATTGGGTCCATAAATTTCAATATTAAGTGTATTATTTTATGGAAAATTGCTTGGATGTCCCTGGATGTTTTGAGAATTGCATGTGTACCCCTGCCAGGCTGTGAACTTTTTGTGAACTTGTAGTATTTATTTGGAGCCCCATTTTAATTCCAAAAATTCTCAAAAATTAAACTTAAGCTCCTGTGTGCTTGTTCTTTAACACCATATTTTTGGTTTTTGATTTCATTGCATTTTCATATGTATTAAAAATAAGAAAACATGCTTTTGATCTACTGTCTAGCTTAGAAAATACCAAAAAATAGTAAAATACCTTGAAAAATTCCAAAAAAATTCCCTGCTGGCTATTTTTTTACATTTTAGTGTCAATCCAAAAACCACTAAAAATCTCAAAAGAAAAACTTAAAAATTCGAAAATACCTAAAAACTTCAAAAAAATATAGAAAATTGTAGAAAACTCCAAAAATTGTAAACTCAAGTTCTGTAGTTTCCTGTTTTTATTATCTTTGATTAAAAATTAGCTTGAGAAAAGTTTTGGCTTTTTGATATTTTTAATTCCCATTTTACCCCCAGCCAGTAGCTAAGTCACTGTTTTGCTTTAGTTCAGTGTTTAACAATACCAAAAATATTTTGAAAAATACCCAAAAATCACAAAAACAATAGGAAATCATAAAAATACCAAAAAGATTTTATTTCTACATTTTTGGCTATTTTTGCAAATTTTTATAAATATTTTGTCATCCCTTCTATTACATTGTCTTTATATTCTAATATTAAAAAAATATAAAATTTAAAATTATAAAATCCGAAAATTAAAAATCAAAATACAAAAATAAAAAAATAAATAAAAAATAAAAATTAAAAACAATTAAAAACCTACAAAATTTATTTTCTTTGCATTAGTGTAGACAACACTTCATATTCACACACACACACACACATTTGCTTGATCTACCCTGCTTGCTCCCTGTGTTCGAACTCTCTGCATACTTGTCCTATACAATATTTTGTGCAGAGTTAAAAATAAAATTTAACTCCACATTTATTTCTAATTGTTTGATCTATAGTGTGGGTTAATTGTTGACTTTAGTTGAGATTTTGTGTGGTCAACACACCGACTGAGTTCCCGCTTTGTGTGGAACTTACGACCACCGAATCTCGGCCAAATCACTGGGCCAACCCGGGGGAACTGTCTTGGAAACAAGATAGTTTACAAAGTCGACATACCATGGGAGTGAGGCGGCAACCAAGATCGCCTCGTCTGGAAATGTCTTTGTGATAGGTGCACTGGACTCAGATTCCTCAAGGTTCTCTAAGCGGGAGAGATTATCCGCCACCACATTTTTAACTCGAGGCTTATCCTTAATCTCAATATCAAATTCCTGGAGTAGAAGGATCCATCTGGTAAGGTGACCTTTGGCATCCTTCTTGGCCATGAGGTACCGGATGGCGGTGTGATCTGTGAAAATAGTCACTCTAGATCCGAGAATATATGGTCTATACTTATCCAAAGCAAAGACTACAGCCAGCATTTCTTTCTCTGTCACAGTATAATTCCGCTGAGCGGCATCCAAAGTCCGGCTGGCGTAGTGAATGGCATACGGCAATCCATCCCTCCTCTGTCCAAGCACAACCCCTACGGCAAAATCAGAAGCATCCGTCATGATCTCGAATGGGAGAGACCAATCGAGTGGCTGAAGGACAGGAGCCGAGACAACCATACTCTTGAGAGTCTCAAAAGACGCAAGACACTTATCATCTACAATGAACTCAGTGTCTTTCGTCAGCAAATCAGTGAGTTGTCAGGCAGTTCGACTAAAGTCCTGAATGAACCGTCGGTAGAAACCGACATGCCCCAGAAAAGACCGCAATTGACGTAAATTGGACAGCGGATTGAGTTTTCTAATGATATCCACCTTGGCCGGATCGTCCTCCATGCCCTTGTTGGAGATGATATGACCAAGGACCGTCCCTTGAGTCACCATGAAGTGACTCTTTACCCAAGACAAGATAATATTGACCTCTATGAAGCGCTGAAGCACACGGTCTAGGCAGTCAAGACAAGCATCAAACCCATCGCCATAGACCGAGAAGTCATCCATGAAGACCTCTAAGAAATCACCCACCATGCCCGAAAAAATGGACAACATGCACCTTTGGAATGTTGCGGGGGCGTTACATAGACCAAAGGGCATCCGTCTGAAAGCATAAGTCCCAAACGAACAGGTGAATGTCGTTTTCTCCTGGTCTTCGGGCGCAATGGCCACTTGATTATATCCGGAGTACCCATCAAAAAAACAGTAATGACTCTTCCCAGCTAGCCTCTCGATAATCTGATCAATGAATGGCAGTGGGAAATGATCCTTCTTGGTGGCCTGATTCAATCGTCTGTAGTCCACACAGACCCTCCAAGAAGTTGGTACTCGGGTAGCGATCTCCTCTCCAGACTGACTCACAACTGTAGTGATACCCGTCTTCTTGTGTACCACATGCAATGGACTAACCCACTTGGAGTCACAGATGGGGTAGATAAAATCGGTGCTCCACCACTTCGATATTTCTTTCATGACCACATCTCGAAGATTCGGGTTAAGCCGTCGCCGGAACTCACGCGACAGCCTAGTGTCCTCCTCAAGATAGATGTGGTGGGAGCATAGAGCCAGACTAATACCCTGGAGATCAGCTATACTCCATCCTATTGCCTTGCGATTTCTTTCAAGAACCTCCATCAGACGAGATTCTTGCTCTCCAGTCAAACATGCTGAGATAATGACTAGGTGCATATCTGGCTCACCCGCAAGGAATCTATACTTCAGCGACTGCATCAAGGGTTTCAGTTCTGGACAACTGGGAGGTGGCAGATCTGGTTTCTGATATGTCTGTGTGAAGGCGACCAGGTCTGCATGTGAGAACTCTCGCTGCGAATGAGAATCTGACGAAGGGAACCTTGCTGAATCATCAATAAACTGTATTGGCTCGCACTCCGTCCTAGCTGTCGTCTCAGAAGGAATCAGACACGGTAAATATTCATCAAAATCATCCCAATCAATGTCTGAGTCCGAGAGATCTGAACTAGATGAACAAGACTGAAAATCATCAGCACCACTCGTCCCAACACTGTCAGCCTCAATGGTATCCTCGTCCAGGGGTGTGCTCTCCAGGCTCTCGACTGCCATAAGCCGTAAGTATGGTGAATCTGTAGGCAAGGCGAGGGTCTGTGCTACGGGATCTGTCCAATTGGATTCATCATCTGTCATCACAAAATCAAACTCCTGGTGGATGTCTAGCTCTTCCTATGTCATCTGCGCGGCTTCGTTGGACTGCTCTGAGCATTCTAACTCTCTTGCTCTGGTCTCCTCGATCGTCTCTATTTGTATGCTCTCGCCCTCTACGTGAAAGCAAACCTTCCCGCTATCATGATCGATCACCGCCTTGGCTGTGACCAAGAATGGGCGTCCAAGTATGATGGGGGCATCGGTTACCGACTTAGGGATCTCCATGTCCAGTACAACAAAGTCCACGGGGAATCTCAGGCCCTGAGTGGTAACGACCACGTCTCTCAATAACCCCTTCAGCCTCTTAGTCGACCTATCAACAAACTGAAGGACTGTCATGCTCCTAAGAAGAGGACCAAACTCGAATCGGTCGAGTAAGGCTGTCAGAAGAAGGTTAATCGAAGAGCCGCTGTCGAACAGAGTACGATCAAACTGCTGCTCCTGAATCTCGCATCTAACATAGGGTGCTCTTGCATCTGGTCGCTTGGGTGGCAGTTTGTTCTGAATGGTGCAACAAGTGGAATGGGTGAGCACATGGATCTGATCTCTGTGGTTCCTCCTCTTCCTGCGGACTGTAGTTTTCTCCTTCAAGTTCTTTTTGAAGAGGGGGATGTGCTCAAGTGCTTCCTGTAGAGTCAGCTGAATGTGGAATCTGTCAATCATCTGGTTGCTGAACTCCACCTGCTGGTTCTTTTTTGGATTTTCTTTTTTATTCCCCTTCGCCCGGCGGAGTGCTTCAGGGAAGGGGATGGTAGGGGCCTCCTCAGATGGAGGACTAGGACAAGGTTCCTGTGCCTGTGAAGGATTAGAATCCATACCATAATCATCATTCAACACATATGGATCTGAAGTATGAACAGAAACCTTTCCTTTATTCATATTTTTGTTCTTTTTCTTGTTACCACAGTCCATAGATACAAAAGGCGGTAACACCACAGTAGGAAGCTCAACAAAAGTAGATGTGGTGGCCTCAGTACCACCACCGGCACCTGTCTTCACGGCATCAGCACCGCGCTTTGGCTCTGCATAAAAAATGGTGGCTTCAGCACCACCGTCTGCATCGGGTATCACGACGGCCTCAGTACCGTCGTCTGGATCTCCATCATTGGTGACATCAGCACCACCATCTTCAACATCATCATTAGCGGCATCAGCACCGCTACCCTGCTCATCTGGCGTTCCTGATTCGGCTTGTGGCTGTCGCTCAGATGAGACGCCGCCGGTTGGCATCCTACCGCTCCTAGTAGTCACAAAATCAACATCATACAAAGAAGAAGACATGTCACTCAAATAATCACTAGGAGAGGCATCCTCTGTGAACTATACGTGCTCAGACTTTCTTTTCAGATTGTTTGGTTTTGGTTCAATCTGAGCTGGTATGGCGGCTTTGCCCTTGATGATATCACTCATCTCCTGCCAGAACTCATCCATTTCCTGTCGGAAGTATGCTCGTTGTTCGGAAAGCAAGCGAGCAAGGTCATCTAGAGCTGGATCTCAAAAGCGAGGGACTGAGAACCGGACGGGTTTCCCAGCTGGAAATGAGGCTGCTGTTGCTGCTGCTGGTGAGGATAATGCTGGGGAGGATGGGAGTATGACTGTTGAGGCAGCTGACGCTGCCTCCACTGCAGTACCTGATAGGAGGGACAAGGACCGTGCTGGTATTGCTGCTGGGCATACTGGGGCTGCTGCTGCTGTGGCTGGCTGTTCTGCTGTCCTTGAGCTGGAGACTGCTATTGGGATAAGGAACCACCATTGCCCCAACGGAATCCGGAGTGATCGCGACGAATCCCGGGCTATGGGTACCGGTCGTACCAAATCCCATTGACTTCCATCAATGGTTCCTGCTCGAAGGATGGTGGAGGTAGAACTGTCAGTGGCTGATCCGGCTGATAGACCACCATCTGAGTGTCCTGAGATGACAGTGGCAGTGATGGGTAATACTGTAGCTGCTGGACCGGCTCTGCCTGAATGTGGTTGACCTGGCGGTACGAGGCAGAGGGCTGGGTTGAGCTGCTACTGCTGGGATCAGCTCGTGACCTGGGAGGCTGTTGAGTAGACATTTGTGCCTCCTGAATGCAAAGAATCTGCGTCTTCAGGTCACTCATGGTCTTGGTAATCTGGTCCATCTGGGCCAATTCTTGCATCTGCTTTTTCTCGAGGATCTCGAGACGGTCCAACTTTTCACTGATGATGCCCATGTCGGCTGCGACTGATTCGACTTGGGCTTCGGCCGTCGACGAAGTGTGAGGACCGACATCGATGCGAGCGATCCTCTGAAATGATCCCGCTCCTTGCGGGGTCTTCTATTGTGTGTAGACGCGGGCTTGGGCCATAACTGTCGAGTTCTCTGCCATTCCTTCATAGATGGCCCAAACATCGTCTTCACCCTTGGAAAAATAGGACCCACCACAAGAGGCATTTACAAGCCCCTGCAGCTCCGATGTCAGCCCACAAAAGAAACTCTGAACCAGATTGGGCTTGGATATATCATGGTGTGGACACCGGTCAATGAGCTCTATGAATCGATCCCAAGCTTCATGGAATTGTTCATTAGGGATCATTGTGAAGTTACTGATCATATCTCTTGCTGCGTTCGTTCGTCCGAGAGTGTAATACTTCTTCAAGTAAGCGGTCCGGAGTTGTGCCCAAGTGTCGACAAAGCTCCCCAAATGTTTCAGCCAGTATGCGGCTCTATGAACCAGAGAGAAGGGGAAGGCTATCATCTTGATAGTGTCCTCAGTCATCAGCCTGTCATGAATGGTACTGCTGATCATCTCAAATTCCTGCAGATGGAGGTGTGGCTCTTCGGTCGGCAACCCATGGAATTTAGGCGGAAGCTGAATAGTGTGGGGCCGAAGCTCGAAATCTCCATAGATAGGAGGGAGTCGGATCCACCGATGAGTGAGGGAGGCTGCTGGATTATGCAATTCTCTCATGATGGTCTGCAGTGGCCTCTCCTGGTTGGGTTCTCCTCCCTTGTTCTCTACAACTGGTATTCACCTCCACCACCACCGCCCCCAGGTCGGTTTTCTCACATCTGTGCGATCTCTCTCATGAGGTCACCCATAAAGACTCCCTGGTCTCGGATCTGCCTCTGCATAGTCTCCAAGGATGCTAGCAATGAATTGTTGATGGCTGCTTGATCATATAAGAATGGAGGGTGCTCATGCTCATCTGGGTGTTCTCCTCTGTCTGCCATGTATGGATTCTCTGAAAATGCAAAAGAACCCATCTCAGGTGCCGTCAAATGACCTGAGCTCTGTGATATACTAAATTCTGAAACTCTTGGACTGATGGAAGGGGAAGGGTGGTCGAGGGGGAACAGGGTGGAAGTGAACTCAGGCTCGGAGAGCGGACTCTCCGAGGTTGTCCTAGATGAATAGGGAGGAGTGCTGGATAGCGGTGCCGACAAGGTCGGCCTAAGAGATCTCCATCCCATCATCTTGATTATTTGAGAAGATGGAGGTTGAGAAATGAAGAAGAAGGAGGTGGTAAAATTGCGCACGATTGTGCGGTGTTTTTGATCTTGTCCTAGATCCAACTAGCAATCAAACACAAAACAAGGGGATTCACCAACTCAACACATGAAGCCGTAAGCATTCGGCTATTATCTTTGTAGTTTTTTAATGAATTCAGGCATTTATATTTTAACGAGTCCTTAAAGCGCTATGCCTATAGGAGCGAGAGTACTGCCGGAAGAGTATCCCGTACTTGTCCTCCTCCTGTGTAACCTGTAGTCTGCACTTTTTGAGGTCCTTGTAACCCTTCCTTGATCCCTACTCAGCCAAAGAAATAGAGAAAGGAAGCCAATAGGCGAAACCAATACTTCAGAACTCGCTCGCAATGGAATCAACCTGGATCGTGCAAGAACCTACTCGGATGCAAGACGATGAGACAGACACCCTCGTGAAGGCGTGGCCTAGGCTCGATACTTCGAACAAGGTCGATGCTCTACACAATAGAGAGTCATCAATGGTGACCTAGCCCTATTCGTCCACGTACGATAGAAGCGCCAATACTTCGGAAATCCAGGCGATACACAAGGACGCCACAGACTGGGTTTTTGGCTCTAATCCTTACGAAGCCGCTCTCTGACTTGGAAGGAGACCTTCCCATGCAACCTGAATACAAGTGAGGGTGTTACTCTCCCCAAGCAATGAATCCAATTACCAATTTTATTTAGGTCAAGTTTTCTTAGCAGTCCCTTTTTTAATTTTTTTGGTGTTATCACTTGCTTTGAGTCAATTTCAAACAAGCGCCTAACATTTTTGTATTTTCTTGATTCCTACTTGATCCAAAGTCAGAGGGAGAAGAGTTGGAAAAGCAAATGCAAGTGGCACTAAGATGGAAATCTCACCTTAGTGCCTAAATAATGGATGCTAAGATAGAAGACTTATAGTGACTCCCAGCTCTCTCCATGCGGGATGCAAAATAGGAATTTATAAATCTAATCTATATGCCGATATGCACACAGAAATCGTCCTATGCAGGCAATTGCTAACGTGAAGCACCACAAGTTGGTCACCCATCCTCAATCCAAAAAGTCCGGTCTAGACTCACCCCTCCTCTTCTCGACACATCGAGTTCAGGAGTAGCGTCGATGGGGTGGGCTCGCGGCACGTAGGCTCGAAGATGATGAGGCGACTGTTTAATTAAACTAAGTCCAAATACGCACTATAGGTACATGCAATGGTTATTAGGATGTTTGGACCTAATCTAATCGATCAAGCAATGCTTAAAAATCTAAGGGCTCAATTCACAAAAGAAAGGAAAAATAAAACAAAATCGGAAAATGACAGCGGTGAAAACACGATAAAAACCGCGGTGAGCCCCCAAGTGTACAAACACTTGGAAATTGGGCCCGAGTGTCCAAGTGTCCAAGTACCTGTATTATTACAATTTAAATGAATGTCTCTCTCACAAAAGAAACAGAAAGCTAGCTAACACTCTCTCTCTCACTCCTCCTGCTCTCTCCTGTCGGCTTGGGCTAGAAAAGCCGACTCCGCTTCCCAATGTTGTATCAAATCTCGTAGGCGATCCTCCTTGATCTGCGGTCCCTCGTAAGAAGACAAGAGAAGAGATGGTTAGAAAGCTCACAGATAAATATCAAAACTAGAGAGATAAGATAGAGCAATAGTGTAAACAAGCAATCACAGTCAAACAAAAATGAGATCTATACGTTGTTGCTCCCCGGCAACGGCGCCATTTGATAACTAGGGAAAACGAGGGTCGTATGGTTTCACAAGACAAAACCGCAGTCGGTGTGTTGACCGCTCAATAATCCCTAATTAATCAGCAATGAACCCACAATCAAATATCAAACAATAACAAACAAATGTGGAGTCAAATTTATTTTTAACTCTACATAAAAGATGTATAGATGCAAGTACGTAGAGAGTTCGAACACAGGGAGCAAGGCATGGTAGATCAAGCAAGAATGCAAATTGTGTGATGTGATTAGTTGTCTACAATGTGCAAATGTTTTTGTGGGTATTTATTTTATATATTTTTTATTTTATTTTTAATTTTTAATTTTTAATTTTGTATTGTGGTTTTTGATTTTCTGATTTTATATTTTCTTTTTTTTATTTTATATTTTTATATTTTCTTTTTCAATAATAGGACATATATACAATATAAGGAAAGATGGGATAAAATATTTATAAAAATAGGTAAAAATAGTCAAAAATCAGGGAATGAAATGTTTTTGGTCTCTTTATTCCTTTCTACTATTTTTATGATTTTTGGGGATTTTTCAAAATATTTTTAGTATTTTCAAAAATGTAAATACAAGAAAACAGTGCGTAAAGATTCTGGCCGAAATTAAAATGAGGTTGTAAAATACCAAACAGTACCCAAAATTCCTCAAATTAATTTTAAAATAAAGACAATAAAATAGAGAAACTACAAAAACTGAGTTTATATTTTTAGGATTTTTCTATGGTTTTTTAATTTTTTATGAAGTTTTTAGGTGTCTTCTAGTTTTTAAGGTTTTTGTTTTGAATTTTTTAATGATTTTTTGATTGACACTAAAAAATAATAAGACAAGCAAAATATAATTTTTTTGTAATTTTTCAAAACGTTTTTATAGTTGTATGGATTTTCTAATGCAAACAGTAGGAAAAATGCATGTTTTTGATTTTTAACAAATATGAAAATGCAACAAAAATGCAATGCAAAAATATGTCGTGAATGAGCAAGCACACAGGAGTCTATGCTGTTTTTTTGAGAATTTTTCGATTTGAAATGATGCGCTAATTAAATAAAGACAACATCAAGAAACTACACTACTGGCAATGGCATAAGTGCAAATAAGTAAACACCCTGGGGCCAAAGTGCAAGTTTCACAAAAAATTTAATACTGAATATTGCATTTAAATGACCAAATTCAAATATCAAAACCCGCGGGGGTATTCTTACAAATAACCCAACCAAGTGCGTGACTAGCACGCGCCTGGGAAGGACCTGTTCGTAATATCCAAAACACCAAGGGGTTTATATGCAATTTTTCCAAAACTTTTATACTTAATACAAAAATTATTCGACTAAAGTGAAATAAAGAAACCCTAGAGGGGTCCTGTGCAAAATGCCCTCACCTCACGTGTACTGTTCACGTGAGGTGATGTGGCCAAGACCTACTTGCAAATAATGAAAGTTCGGGGGCTTAGATTAAATTTTTACAAAACTTTTTTCGAACGGCAGATGAAAGTTCAAGTGCTATAAAATAAATTACAAAAGGGCGCGGGGTATACTTGCAAAATTCCCACGCTAAGGGGCTAGCAGACGGCTCAGATGCATCCACTTATCCACGTGTCCGCTCCTCCTCGCGCGATGACGCTTCGAAACGCACAGCTGCGATTAGGTGGATCGTCGATGATCGGACGACCCTGGTGCGTTTGATCGGACAACTCCTGCTATGCCTGGGGGCCCTTGATGATCCGACGGCGGAGACACGCGTTGGATGAACAGGGAAGAAGGTCCGTCGTGGCGACCTTCCTCCGGTGATTGCGCTCCTCTCTGGTGGTCCTAAGTGCTTCAAAATGGTCCCTGAGGTTCCTGCGAGGTTCCTCTCCACGCTGGGGCTTCAAAACACGACGGCAGGGACCAGGGCTCCTCCGCGACGTCGGAGAAGGAGAAGGGGCCCAGGTACCTCCGGCGAGGTCCAAAATTGCCTCCATGTGCTACTCGCGCTCCAATGACCTGCAAGGAATAGTGACTCCGTCGAGGGCAAATTGCCTCGACGGTTTGCGAAGCAAATGGTGGTGGGTGACGGCGAAGATAGCGTGAACGCGAAGTTGGCCGGAGGTAGCTCCGGCGAACTATTGAGCGAATCGGTTGGCGAAAGTCGATGATTAAGATGGCAGGATGTTCCTAAGACTAATACGAATAAAAAGGCAAAGAAAACTATGGAATATACCCTCAAAGGCCAAGGCCCGAGGTTGAAGGTACCTCAACGGCAAGGCTCGCCGGAGGTGCTGGAACTCGCCCAAGCCCGCGACTCTTCGCCTCCTTAAAGATGTGATCCTGGAGTTGTCACCTCCAGGTCTCGAACACAGGGCAGAAGGGAAAGAATCGGGACGAAATTGGGGTTCAAAAATTGAAAGGAAAATCGGGGGAGGAATATAAGGTGCTTGACTCCGTGGTTGCAGTGGCTCAAAGATCGGTGTGTCGCAGGCGCCACAGTGATCCCTAGCCCGAGGAATCGCATGGCTGTGAAAGACCATATACCAAGGAATAAAAGTCATGAAGACTTCGATCTCAAAATGTGCAAGATGGAGCCTGTAAAAATCGACGAAAATGGTGAAAACAAAGGCTTTGACAAGTTAACAGGGCTAGGACAGCTAGTTGACCAAGGTCAACTTTGACTGTCCCCTGATTGGTCCACGTGGACCAATCAGGAAAAATCCCTGGAAAAAGATTTCTTAATTCAATTAAAAATAGAAAATGAAGGAATTAAATTTTGGTTTTTAAATGAAAAATGTTTATTATTTTATAAAGTATTTTATGGTGATTTTTAATTAATTTCATGAGGTGTATTTTCACAAGTTGCCCTTTTCAGGCCTATATAGGTATGTTATCTATATATTTTATTATTTTATTTTTATTTTATGATTTTAATTTATTTAATTTTGTTTATTATTTTATAAAATTATAAAATACTTTTATACACTTCAATATAATTTTATTTTATTTTTCTGAATTGTTTTGTATATTTAATAAAATAAAAGTGTTGTTTGTATAGGTATATATATAGGTCAAATACCTATGTATTGGATATATACAAATATTTTATTTAATATTTTATTTAGGTTTTTATCCTGATTGTAATGTACATATATATTATAAATAATATTTACAAAATTATAAAAATATAAAATTATGAAAATAATGAATAATAAATAAATTGAATATTTTAATCTATATAAGTATACAAGTAGGGTCCAAAACTCAACTTTGAAACCGTAACTCTGAAAAATACAAAACCACCTTCATTAAATAGATTATTTTAAGCTATATACAATTAAAGGTGAGTTTGGTACATTTCGAGCTCTTATTTGCAAGACACAGGTCTGGAAAGTTGGGATTTTGGAATCTTATTTAGACCATAACTTTTTATCTGTACATTATTTTTTGGTGAAATCAATTTTATATTTTTTTTATTTAATTATATACAACTTTTATGTACAAAGTTTCTTTATTTGAGGTATAAAAAGTGGAACAAAAAATAGGTCCCAAAATGAATAAAGAATGAATGAAATGAATATGTATTTTTGCTGTATTTTGACCCTTATCTCCCCCTACTTTATTCCTTGTCGACCTATTCATCAAGATGCCTAGGTCTCGAGGTTTCGGATCATAAAATATTTACAATATTTTATTCTTTTCCTTTTGTTTTATTTATTCTATAATTTTGGCTTTAATTACAGTATTTTATACACTATTTACATGCACATGCATGAATGTTAAGAAATGAAAATTAATGCTATTTACAAGCATTTACTAGGGTTTTTGAGGCCAAAATGATAGAATAAAGATGATGAAATGTGGATTCATCAGCTCCCATGCCCAAACCTATATTTGAAAATATTAGAAGATGTAAATAAATAAAATTGAGACATGTGGGGGGTACTCTACAAACCTATAAAATTGAGAAGAAGCCATATATCCTGGACGTGCCGATCTTTGCACCCCTATCGAGCTCTGAATACATATGCGTCAAAGCAGCAACACCCCAAGCAAGTTGAGCGCATTCTTGCAGTTCACTTAAGTGTAATAGGTACCTAAAAAATTAATTAAACCTAAGAATACAACAACAACAACAACTAATAATTTAATACTTTCAATCATTAACGCATACCTTAGAGGCACCATATCTCCGCTGCTGTCTGCGAGTACACGACATCCTATATGATAAAAAAATCAGTGTTCTAACCAAATGGGTCACTTGTTGTTCGTCATCAATACCCTGCAATGGATGTTCTGTGTTGAAGAAGACGCCGCGTATCCAAGACAACTTCACTTTTCCACTCTTTATCCGAGTGGGTACTACTCCTAACAAACTCAAGCACACTGCATCCCATCCACCAGTCGGAGAATCCGGACCAGTTATAGGTAGACCATCAACTCTTAAACCACTAATTAATCCCATATCCTGAAGAGTAATAGTGACCTCCCCTAAGCGTAGTTGAAATGTGTGTGTCTCTGGTCTCCATCTCTCTAGTAAGATGGTCAGTAATGATGGATACATTTGGACTCTTCTCATGTTCACCACACATGAGAAACCCAACGCTTCTACCAATCGTTCTACTACGCCACTCTTCTTGTCAGAAATGGAGTTTAGTAACTCATTATGCTCTACAAATCGAATCTGTGAAATATATTGAATAAAAAATAAGTAACAGTATTACCAAACAGTAAATTTTAAAAATTATAAAAATTACTTACCGAGCTAGTGGGTTGTGATGATCGATGGTCATTCTGCATATACAATACTGAGGTATCTACTGGTCCAGGAAGTCTATCCATCTGTGCCATCTACATTAATAACTATAAATGTCATGAAAACATGAACTATAAATTTATAATGAAAATGAAATATAAACTATGAAATTAAATTATCCTTACAAATCCATGTGTGCCTATGTTCTGCGTGGACAACTTAATATATTATTTCATGGTTGCTTGCAGATTTTACATAATTTCGGCCGTACGCACATTTCGTCCATTTCATTTCTAATTCTTCCTTGTACAGGTCTTCCGACATTTCTCTTTCCCATTTTTGGAGGTAACATAACAATAGCATCTTCTTCTCCCCAATAACAGATATGGATGAAAGAAGAAGTTGTACACCTGACGATAATAATCGCTGGAGAAGTACTGCGAACATAGATCGTAGTTATCTACGTGAGTACGGGTATGTGAAGCTGCGGCTATAACATGTGGACATACAAAGTATTTCATCTGCATTAATCCACATATGTATTCACTTTCTCGGCCATTTAGATTGACTTTATATGCAAATCCATCACGATCGCAGACTTGAAACTGAGTTAATGAAAATCTTTCAACGTGACATGCTCTTGCCTCCCTGGTTTGTCTCTCTAACAACTCTTCATATTTCTTAGTCAAATATGTGGTCATTCCTTCTGACTCCTCACGACGATCATTGAAATAACCATTTATTCTAAGGAGGACTGTTAGGATAAGAGAAATAATTGGTAAACCACGTGCTCCTCTAAAGGCACCGTTAAAACTTTCAGATAATTTGATCGTCATATGTCCATAATGGTGTCTGATAAACACGAAATTCACGGGATGTAAAATAGTGTCTCACACAAGGCGGAGACAACCGTCGCTGTGGCGACCCTCAATGATCCTCGTATTTAATCAACAATTAACCCACACTCAATCAATCAAACAATGATAAGCAGATGTGAAGTTAAAATTTATTTTTAACTCTACATAAATTATGTATAGAAAGCAAGTACGTAGAGAGTTCGAACACAGGGAGCAAGGCAGGATAGATCCACAAGTGTGTATATGTGAAAGTGTTGTATTGTCTACACTATGCAAAGCAAAGGTTTTTGTGGGGTTTTTATTTTTATATTTTTATATTTTTAATTTTTAATTTTTGTATTTTGGTTTTATTTTTACTAATTTTGTATTTCTTTTTATATTTTATATTTTTATATTTTATTTTTCATTAAGTAGAATCTATAAAACTATAAGAAAAAGGGTGGTAGAGTATTTATAAAAATGAGTAAAAATAGTCAAAAATCAGGAAATAAATTGTTTTTGGTCTTTTTATATTTTTCTACTATTTTTTTGATTTTTGGGGGTTTTTCAAAATGTTTTTGGTATTTTTAAATATCAAAATAAGGGAAAACAATGGACTAGGTTGCTGTCCGGAATCAAAATGGGCATGAAAAACCAAACAATAACAAAATTTTCCCAAATTATTTTAAAATATAGACAATGAAATAAGGAAGACACAGCAACTGAGTTTATATATTTGTGATTTTTCTATGATTTTTTATATTTTTTTGACTTTTTTAAGTGTTTTCTAATTTTTAAGGTCTTTACTTTGACATTTTTAGTGATTTTTGGACTGACACTAATAGATGATAAAACACACAAAATATAATTTTTTTGGAATTTTTCAAAATGTTTTTGTAATTTTTATGGATTTTCTAATGCAAACAATAAGAAAAGTGCATGTTTTTTACTTTTAATAAATGCTAAAATGTAATAAAAACAAAAACTAAAAATATGGCGTCAAAGTACAAGCACACAGGAGCTTAACATGATTTTTGTAGAATTTTTCGAATTAAAATGATGCTCCAAATAAATAAGACAAGCTCACAAAAATAGCTAAGCCTGGCAGGGGTATAAGTGCAAATAGTTAAATATCCAGGGGCATGAGAGCAATTGTCACACAAAATATTACACTAATTATGCGAATTAATGGACTAAATAACAATCACAGATCCCGCGAGGGTACCCTTGCAAAATCACCAAACCCACGTGCGCAAGCACGCGCTCCTGGCAGGGGTACAAAGGTAATTAGCAAAAAGTCCGAGGGCTCTATTGCAAAATGTCCAGAAATTTTTATACTGCAATCGAATGTTTTAGAACTAAAATTTTAATACTCGAAAAACTTGGGGCCCCTCTGCAAAATCGCCAAGTCACGTGCGCAATGCACGTGACCTAGCAGGGACCTATAAGTAATACAATGAAAACCGGGGGGCCTATATGCAACAATTACGCAAATATGCAACTGCTGACGAATGATTAAGTTTTTAATGTAAAATACAGAAAATTCCGATGGTTTAATCGCAAAATACCCAAGGCTAAGGGCGTTGGCGGACGGTCAGATCAGCTTCACTTGTCCACGTGTCAAGCCCGCATGGCCCGATACCCCTTCGCGAGCGGACGGTCCAGATTAGAAGGCGCGTGATGATCGGACGACCGGGGCTCTTGAAGATCCAACGGTGGCTGCACTTTCTGGGACACCCTCCGGATCCAACGGCGGAGAAGATCCTTCGAAGAACTGGGAAGAACAAGCGTGGGAGCTAGCTTCCCGAGCTCCGATCTCCCTCCTCCACTGCTCGGCAAAGCTCCAAAATGGGTCTCCTCGATTCCTGCGGTCGTCCTCTAAGTCCTGGTGGCGGCAAAAAGGGGTGGTGACCCCCCTGGGTTCCTCCACAACGTCGGAGAAGGAGAAGGGGTCCAGGTGTCTCCGGCGACGTCCAAAACCCGCTCCCAGGCGTGTTGGCGTTCCAAGGACCTGCAGGAAAGGTTAAGAGGGGCATGGGCAAAGTGTCGCGACCCTCTAGCTTGCAAAAAGGGTGACGGTGGCGGAGGATGCTAAGTTGGAAGTCGTGGCCAGAGGAGCGCTCCGGCGAGAGTGAAAGTGTGCGACTTGGTCGATGAAACGAGGTGATTAAAGGTGGGTATGAGATCCTAGGATTCGATGCATAAACAGGGGCGAAAAAGTAGCAAGATAAACAACCTCAAGCCCAGGAAGGGCGAGGGAGAGGTACCTTACGGGAGGATCTCCGGAGGTGGGGTGGAACACCCAAATCCTTGTCGCGCCGCCGCCTTGAAGACGCCGAGCTGGAGCTGTCACCTCCAGGGAGTCGAGGCAGGATGAGATGGGGACCAAGGACCAAAGAATGGGATTCGAATTTTGAATGCAAGTCGGAGGTTTAGTTTTAAGGGGTTTGACTCGATGGTGAGGAGGCTTCAAAGATCGAGGTACATCGGGCGCCACGATGATCCATTCCTCGAGACAATCGTTGGGCGAGTAAGCTTGACAATCGAGGAGAAAAAGTCGTGAAGAAGGTGACACGATTTGGTGAAGGGGCATCCTCGAAAAATCGGGCAAATCGAGGAAAAACCATGGCTGTCAGAGCCACATGGGGCGGGTCAGAGAGTTGACCCGCCGGTCAACCCTCGGAGGCACCTGGTTGGTCCACGTGGACCAACCAGGAAAAAGCCCTAAAAAATGTTTTCTTAATTTATTTTAAAATAGTAAATGGTTGAATTAATTTAAGGTTATTAAATAAAAAATATTTATTATTTTCTGTAGTATTTTACTCTGATTTTTAATTATTTTTATGTGGTATATATTCGCAAGTTTACTTTTATACCCCTTATGGGTATAATATCTATATATTTTATTATTCTATTTTTATTTTGTGTTTTTAATTTCTTTAATTTTGTTTATTATTTTATAAAATTATAAAATATTTTTTTACACTTATAAATATTTTTATTTTATTTTTCTGATGTGTTTTATACACTTAATAAAATAAAAGTATAGAATGTATAGGTATATTTTTAGGTATAATACCTATGTAGTATATATAGGTCTTTTAGTTTTGAGTTTTATTTAGGTTTTTATCCTAATTTTAATGCACAAATAAATTATAAGTAATATTTTCACATTTATGAAAATATAAACTTACAAAAATAATGTATGAATAATAAATTGAATATTTTAATCTGTACAGGTATACAATAGGGGTCCAAAACTCAACTTTCAAACCGGAACTCCGAAAAATACGAAACCACCTCCACTAAATAGATTATTTTATTTCTATATACAATTAAAGGTGAGTTTGGTATATTTCGAGTTTTTATTTGCAAGATACAGGTCTGGGAAGTTGGAGTTTTGGAATCTTATTCAGACCATAACTTTTTATCTGTACATTATTTTTCAGTGAAATCAATTTTGTATTTTTCTTTGTTTAATTATCTACAACTTTCATGTCAAAGTTTCTTTATTTGATGTATAAAAAGTGGAACCAAAAATAAGTCCCAAAATGAATAAAGAATGAATGACAAGTATATGTATTTATACTGCATTTTTACCCTTATCTCCCCCTACTTTATTTCTTGTCGACCTATTTATCTAGATGCCTAGGTCTCGGGGTTTCGGGTCATAAAATATTTACAAATTATTCTTTTTCTTTTCTTTTATTTATTCTATAATTTTGGCTTTAAATACAGTATTTTATACACTATTTGGATGCACATGCATAAATGCTAAGATGATGGATTTAATGCTATTTACACGCATTTGCTAGGGTTTTTGATGCCAAAATGATAGAATAAAGATGATGAAATGTGGATTCATCATCCCCCTATACTTTACCTTTGCTAGTCCCTAGCAAACACTTATGCAATAAGTGCAAAGAGAAAAAGAAAGAAAAGAAAAAGAAGAACTTGGATTAAGTTTAATTATCAAACTTGTCTTCACAAAATCAAAGTTTGGTGCTTAAGTCGGACCTTTAGAATTTTAGTGCGGGCGGAACCTTAATGAGAACCAGATTTGAAATCCAACAGTCCCTGAGAATCCCAAAACTCTGCTCAAGTCTCCTCAATAGCCATGTCAGAAATACTTCAACTCATACGCAAACCCTTACGACTATGAATCTGACTCGTACATTGTAAGTGATGGTGGCTCTCCCCAACTGAAATAACAAAGAGACTGACTTCTCCAGTTTGACAACCCAATGATTCCCCAATCCAACAAATCATTCCTCAAGGAACATGGTATTCCCTTCTAAGTTCAAGTGGCAACCAACCTAAGAGGAGGAGGTGAAGAGAAGAATGGACGGTAACCAGTGTAGCTACCTATCCTAGGATGCAAGACCACTGTAGTCAAGTCATCCAGTTGCAGGCTCACATGATTTGACTTTGAAGCTCAAGATTTCTTATTGACTTTACAACATATGTACACTCCGGCAGGCATTTTTATTTTTGTACAAGCCTGTCCATTTTTTTTGGAGTTTTTGCTTTTGCATTTTTTTGAGTACTATATATAGCAGCATTTACATAGGGAGTTTTTCCTCTTGAACCAGTAGACTATCCCTCTTTTGAAGCTTTATTGCAACCCACGATCTCCTATCCTCGAAACTCATCATTACTGGACGGGTTGGGGCGCACTCCCCTCCCTAGAGGAGGACAGATGTTTCCACCTGTGTGTCTCACACCGGCAAATCCAACCTCCTCACCACTCCAACTGAGTTGAGCCATGTGAAAGGTGCAAGTGTCCAAGTTAGGTCATTATCAACAAGAGTCGTGCATGTGCTCCGAAATACTCTACTTAGGCAGTCAAGAATCCATTGAACCAAGTCTCGTGATCATCAAAGAATTAAGTCAACTAGACCTGAAGTACCTCAAAACCAGTTCATATAAGGTTCCTGTTATTAGGTAGATTTTAAGGTCCAATCAAGCTCCAATCTCTGGATTTTATTTAGACTTGTTCAACTATCAAACTCAATCCGAAAATGCTCATGCTAGCAAATGCTATGCAGAAAAATATTATTGTGATGCAGTTTTCAAAGATTTTGAACTTTTTTATGGATTTTTGAAACGATGATGATGATGCATATGCATTTTTTAGATTTTTCAAAAAGATTTTTCAACTGTTTTTTGGATTTTAATTTTGCACATGTTTTTGGGATTTTTGAAAACAAAAGGTTTTGGCTGAAAGCTAGGTTAAAAATATGTACACGGGAGTGCTTCTTATATATACAAGAAGTGGATTTTAAGAATTTACAAGGGTAAGTGGTAAATTTTATAAATATATACATATAATGGATTTTAGTAATATGTATGTCTTCCTCAAACTTACAAGTTTTTCAAACAATTTTGAAAACTATAGTCCAAAATAATTTTTACAACCAGTTTTTACAAACATGTACACACAGTTGAAAATCATTTTGCAAAGGTTTTCCTAACAGTATGTATAGATTTTTCAAATATTTTTGCAACCATTTTTCAAACCATTTGCAAATCATTTTTCAAACATTTTATTTCACACAAAGAAAATAGTTTTTTACAATCAAACTGTTTTTACAAAGGTTGAAAACATGTAACAAAACGTTTTCAAAATAGTTTTCAAAAGATTTTTCACAAGGATTTTCAAACTATTTTTCAAACCTTTTGCAAAAAATATTTTCTCCTGATTTATTAATCAGTAGATACAAAAAGAATTTGAGGAATGATAACATCTTTTTATTAAGGTTTTTAATGAATTTTAATGAATTATTAGCCATATTATTAGGAAAATACGAAAGTACGAGTTATGGCTAAAGTATATACACAGTATATACGACCCCCCTATACTTTGCTTGAGCTATGTCCTCATAGATCGGAGAGAAAAGAGAAGACATAACTCGTACTAAGTATAGAAAAGTCTAATGAATAAATGAATAAGAGATGGATACGAATGAACAAAAGAATGAGAAGTTGACCGTCTCCCCTATACTTAGGATCAAATAATCCTAAGTATAGTAGACTGTACACAAAGCAGGGAGGGTCAAGGGTGGGAATGAACAGATCATACTCAGATTGTCTCCCCCTATACTTAGGGTAAGATATCCCTAAGTATAGATACGAAGAGGAGACAATGGAGGGGATCAAAGAATAGAACAACTCGGGGTGCACACCCCCCTATACTTAGGACAAAGTGCGTCCTAAGTATAGAAGTCCGATTACAAGGGGCGACACCTTTTTGATAGATACAGGAGATAGAAGAGGAAAAGAAGAAAAGAAGAAAAGATGAAAAGATATCAACAGGTGGAAGAATGATATAGATAGATGGATTTGCACAGCGGAAGATGGAAGTGATCACTATGTATGAGATGCAGATGATATGAGTCAAAGAACACATCTCATACCAGAAGAATGGGGGTAACATCAATGGTCGGCGGATCGTGATCTAGATATAATTTCAGGCGTTGACCATTGTTACGGAAGGTAGCAGAAGATGCCGGTTCAGATATGTCAATACTGCCATTGTCATGTACCTTCCTGACCACATATGGACCTTTCCACTTGCTCTGTAATTTTCCTGGAAATAATTTCAGTCTGGAATTAAACAACCATACTCTCTGCTCTGGCTCAAACTGTTTATGGCTGATATGAGAATCATGCCATGTTTTCATTTCTCTTTGTATTGTAGGCTGTTGGAAAAGGTTGTATCTCTCAGTTCCTCCAGGGCTGCCAACTCTGCTCTCCGCTGATCTCCTATACTCTCAGGATCCAATAGTAACTCAGTGATTGCCCAAAAGGATTTATACTTGATTTCCATTGTCAAATGGCATGACTTGCCATAGACGAGACGGAAGGGAGATGTCCCTAATGGATTCTTGAAGGAGGTCCGATAAGCCCACAAGACCGAGTCCAAAAGCTGTGACCAATCCTTTCTGTCTGGGCGGACAACCTTCTGTAAGATCGTCTTGATCTCCCTATTCGATACTTCGGCAAGACCATTAGTCTGAGGGTGATATGGCATGGCAACACGATGGTCAATGTCGAACTCGTCTGCAAGGGCCCTGACTTTATCATTAATGAAATGAGACCCCTCGTCTGAAATCAGAACTCTAGGTACCCCGAACCGTGAAATGATATTTTTCATCAAAAATTTACATACGGTTTTAGCATCTGCGGCTCGGGCGGGGATGGCCTCAACCCAACGGCTAACATAATCTACAACAAGCAAAATATGTTCAAATCCCTGACTCTTAGGAAATGGGCCCATGAAATCTAGCCCCCATGCATCAAAAACCTCACAAAAGTGAATGGGTTGCATGGGCATCTTGTCTCTCTGTCCGCAGGTTCCCATCTTCTGACAGTCAGTACACCCCTCACGAACTCATCTGAATCCTTGAAGAGAGTAGGCCACCAAAGGCCGGATTGAAGCACCTTTTGTGCTGTCCTTTTTCCAGAATGATGTCCTCCTGCCTCAAGCTTGTGGCAATATGTGAGGACGCTATGCTGCTCTTCTTGAGGAATGCACCTCCTCCAGATGCTATCCCCTCCTTCATGATAAAGGACGGGATCCTCCTAATGGTAAAACTTGGCCTTAGCTAGGAAGGTCTCAAGTTTCTGCCTGGGCCAACCCTGCGAGACCGTCTTGGCAACAAGATAGTTTACAAAGTCGACATACCATGGGAGTGAGGCGACCGCCAAGATCGCCTCGTCTGGAAATGTCTCTGTGATAGGTGCGCTGGGCTCACATTCCTCAAGATTCTCCAAACGGGAGAGATGATCCGCCACCACATTTTTAACTCCAGGCTTATCTTTAATCTCAATATCAAACTCCTGGAGCAGAAGGATCCATCTGGTAAGACGTGCTTTGGCATTCTTCTTGGCCATTAAGTATCAGGTGGCGGTGTGATCTGTGTAAATGGTCACTCTAGATCCGAGAATATAAGATCGGTACTTATCCAAAGCAAAGATTACGGCCAGCATCTCTTTCTCTGTCACGGTATAATTCCGCTGAGCGGCATTCAAAGTCCGGCTGGCGTAGTGAATGGCAAATGGCAATCCATCCCTCCATTGTCCAAGCACAGCCCCAACGGCAAAATCTGAAGCATCCGTCATGATCTCGAATGGGAGAGACCAATCAGGTGGCTGAAGGACAGGAGCCGAAACAACCATACTCTTGAGAGTCTCAAAGGATGCAAGACACTTATCATCTACAATGAACTCGGTGTATTTCGTCAACAGATCAGTAAGCGGTCAGGCAATTCGACTGAAGTCATGAATAAACCGTCGGTAGAAACCGACATTCCCCAGAAAAAACCGCAATTGATGCAAATTGGACGGCGGATTGAGTTTTCTGATGACATCCACCTTGGCCGGATCAACCTCCATGCCTCTGTTGGAGATGATATGATGAAGGACCGTCCCCTGAGTCACCATGAAGTGACTCTTCTCCCAAGACAAGACAAGATTGACCTCAATGCAGCGCTGAAGCACACGATCTAGGCAGTCAAGACAAGCATCAAACCCATCGCCATAGATCGAAAAGTCATCCATGAAGACCTCTAAGCAATCACCCACCATGTCCGAGAAAATGGACAACATGCACCTTTGGAATGTCGCGGGGGCGTTACATAGACCAAAGGGCATCCGTTTGAAAGCATAAGTCCCAAACGGACAGGTGAATGTCGTTTTCTCCTAGTCTTCGGGCGCAATGGTCACTTGATTATAACCGGAGTACCCGTCAAGAAAGCAATAATGACTCTTCCCAGCCAGTCTTTCGATAATCTGATCAATGAATGGCAATGGGAAATGATCCTTCTTGGTGGCCTGATTCAATCGTATGTAGTCCACACAGACCCTCCAAGAAGTTGGTACCCGGGTAGCTATCTCCTCTCCAGACTCATTCACAATTGTAATGATGCCCGTCTTCTTGGGAACCACATGTAATGGACTAACCCACTTGGAGTCGGAGATGGGGTAGATAAAATCGGCGCTCCACCACCTCGATATTTCTTTCATGACTACATCTCGAAGATTCGGGTTCAACCGTCGCTGTAACTCATGCGACGACCTAGCGTCCTCCTCAAGATAGATGTGTTGGGAGCACAGAGCCGGACTAATCCCCTGGAGATCAGCTATACTCCATCCTATTGCCTTGCGGTTTCTTTCAAGAACCTCCATCAGATGAGATTCTTATTCTCCAATCAAATCTGCTGAGATAATGACTGGGTGCATATCTGGCTCACCCGCAAGGAACCTATACTTCAGCGACTGTGGCAAGGGTTTCCGTTCTGGACAACTGGGAGGTGGCAGATTTGGCTTCTGACATGTCTGTGTGAAGGTGACCAGGTATGCATGGGAGAACTCTCGCTCTGCATGAATCTCTGACGAAGGGCGGCATGCTGAATCATCAATGAACTGTACTGGCTCACACTCCATCCTAGCTGTCGGCTCAGAAGGAATCAGACATGGCAAATATTAATCAAAGTCATCCCAATCAATGTCTGAATCCGAGGGATCTGAATTAGAAGAACATGATTGAAAATCATCACCACTCGTCCTGACACTGTCAGCCTCAACTGTATCCTCATCCAGGAGTGTGCTCTCCAGGCTCTCAACTGCCATAAGCTTTAAATACAGGGAATCTTTAAGCAAGGTGAGGGTCTATGCCACGGGATCTGTCCAAATGGATTCATCATCTGTCATCACAAAGTCGCACTCATGGTGGATGTCTAGCTCGTACTCTGTCATCTGCGTGGCTTCGCTGGACTGCCCTGAGCATGCTAATTCTCTAGCTCTGGTCTCGTCGATCGTCTCTATTTGTATGGTTTCGCCCTCTACGCGAAAGCATACCTTCCTGCTATCATGATCCGTCACCGCCTTGGCTGTGGCCAAGAATGGGCGTCCAAGTATGATGGGGGTATCAGTTACCGACTCAGGGATCTCCATGTCCAACACAACGAAGTCCACGGGGAATTTCAGGTCCTGAATGGTAATGACCATGTCTTTCAATAACCCCTTCGGCCTCTTAATCGACCTATCAGCAAACTGAAGGACCGTCCTGCTCTGAAGAAGAGGACCAAACTCGAATCGGCCGAGTAAGGCTACCGGAAGAAGGTTAATAGAAGAGACGCTGTCTAATAGAGTATGATCGAACTGCTGCTCCTGAATCTCACATCTGACATAGGAAGCTCCTGTATCAGGTCTCTTGGCTGGCAATGTGTTTTGAATGGCGCAGCAAGTGTAATGGGTGAGCACATGGATCTGATCTCTGTACCTCCTCTTCCTGCGGACTGTAGTTTCCTCTTTCAAATTCTTTTTGAGGAAGGGGATGTAATCAAGTGCTTCTCGTAGAGTCAGCTGAATATGGAATCTATCAATCATCTGGTTGCTGATCTCTACCTGCTGGGTCTTTTTTGGATTTTTTCTTTTATTCCCCTTCGCTCGGTGGAGTGCTTCAGGGAAGGGGATGGTAGGGGCCTCCTCAGATGGAGGACTAGGAATAGGTTCCTGTGTCTACGAAGGAATGGAATCCATACAATCATCATCATGCAACACATATGGATCTGAAGTATACACAGAAGCCTTTCCTTTATTCACATTTTTGTTCTTTTTGTGTCCGCAACCCTTAGATACAAAATGTGGCAACACAGTAGAAGGAAGCTCAACAAAAGTAGATGTGGTAGCCTCAGTACCACCATCGACACCTGTCTTCACGACCTCAGCACCGCGTTCTGGCTCTGCATCCAAAATGGTGGCTTTAGCACCACCGTTTGCATCTGGTGTCACGACGGCTTCAGCACCGTTGTCGGGATCTCCATCCTTGGTGGCTTCAGCACCACCGTCATCAATGTCGTCATTAGTGGTATCAACACCGCTACCTGGCTCATCTGGCGCTCCAGATTCTGCATGTATCTGTCGCTCAAATGAGGTGCCGTCGGCTAGCATCCTACCGCTCCTAGTAGTCACAAAATCAACATCATACAAAGAAGGAGATATGTCACTTAAATAGTCACTAGGAGAGGTATCCTCTGTAAACTCTACTTGCTCAGACTTTCTTTTCAGATTGTTCGGATTTTGTTCACTCTGAGTTGGTATGGTGGCTTTTCCTTTGATCAAGTCCCTCACCTCATGCCGAAACTCATCCATGTCTCACCGATAAGATTCCCGATGTTCAGAAAGTAGTCGGGCGAGGTCATCTAAGGCTGGGTTCTCGAATGCAGGTGCTTGAGAACCGGATGTATTTCCCTGCTGGAAACGAGGTTGCTGTTGGGGGGAGAAATGCTCACAATGTTGGGAGTACGACTGTTGAGGCTGCTGACGCTCCCTCCACTGTTGGTTGTTGTACGCGGGACGTGGACCATTCTGGTATTGAGGGTGGGCATACTGGGGCTGTTGCTGCTGCTGCGGCTGGCTGTTCTGATATCCCTGAGTGGGAGACTGCTGCTGGGAAGAGGAGCCACCATTACCCCATCGAAATCCGGGGTGATCACGACGAATCCCGGGCCGAGGGCACCGATCGTACCAAATCCCATTGACTTCCATCAATGGGTCCTGCTCAAAGGAAGGAGGGGGTAGAACTGCCAATGGCTGATCCAGTTGGTACACCACCATCTGAGTGTCCTGAGATGGTGGCTGCGATGGGTAGTACGGTAGCTGCGGCACCGGCTCTGCCTGGATGTGGTTGACCTGGCGGTGTAAGGCAGAGGGTTGGGTAGAGCTGCTACTGCTCGGATCACCCCGTGACCTAGGAGGCTGCTGAGTGTATGCCTGTGCCTCCTGAATGCAGAGAATTTGAGTCTTCAGGTCACTCATGGTTTTGGTAAGAAGGTCCATCTGGGCAAGACCTTGGTTCTGCTTCTTCTCGAGGATCTCCATGCGGTCCAACTTTTCACTGATGATTCCCATGTCGGCTGCAGCTGATTCGGCTTGGACTGCGGCTACTAATGAAGTATTGGGACCAGCATCGATGTGGGCGATCCTCTGAAATGATCCTCCTCCTTGGGGTAGCTTTTGTTGTGTGTAGACTCTGGCTTGGGTCATCACAGTTGAGTTTTCTGCCATGCCTTCATAGATGGCCCAGACGTCGTCTTCACCCTTGGAAAAGTATGATCCACCACAAGAGGCATTCACAAGCCCCTGCAGCTCCGGTATCAGCCCACAAAAGAAACTCTGCACTAGATTGGGCTTAGATATGTCATGGTGTGGACACCGGTCGATGAGCTCTCTAAATTGATCCCACGCTTCATGGAATTGTTCATTCGGGATCATGATGAAGTTGCTGATCATGGCTCTGGCTGCATTTGTCCGGCTGAGAGGGTAGTATTTCTTCAAATACGCGGTCCGGAGATCTGCCCAAGTATCGATGAATCACCCCAAATGTTTGAGCCAGTATGCGGCTTTGTCAACCAAGGAGAAAGTGAAGGCGATCATCTTGATAGTGTCCTCGGTCATCAGCCTATCATGGATTGTACTGCAGATCATTTCAAATTCTTGGAGGTGGAGGTGTGGCTCTTCGGTCGGCAACCCATGGAATTTGGGTAGAAGCTCGAAATCTCCATGGATAGGAGGAAGTCAGATCCAACGATGAGTGAGGGATGCTGCGGGATTGTGCAATTCCCTCATGATAGTCTGTGGCGGTCTCTCAGCGTCGGGGTCACCTCCTCCTGCATCAGGTCCATCTCCTCCTCCGCCTCCGCCACCGCCCCCAGGTCGGTTTTCTCGCATCTGTGATATTTCTCTCATGAGATCACCCATGAAGGTTCCCTGGTCTCGGATCTGCATCTGCATGGTCTCCAGGGATGCTAGAAGCGAATTGTTGATGGCGGCTTGATCAATGAAGAATGGCGGGTGCTCATGATCATCAGGATGCTCTCCTCTGTCAACCATGTCTGGGTTCTCTGAAAAAGCAAAAGAGCCCATCTTAGGTGCCGTCAAATGCTCTGAGTTCTGCGATGCACTAAATTCTGAGACTCTTGGACTGATGGAAGGGGAATGAGAAGGGTGGTCGAGGGGGAACAGGGTGGATGTGAACTCAGGCTCGGAGAGCGGACTCTCTGAGGTTGTCCTAGATGAATAAGGAGGAGTGCTGGATAGCGGTGCCGACAAGGTCAGCTTAAGAGATCTCCGTCCCATCATCTTGATTATTTGAGAAGATGAAGGCTAAAAAATGGAGAAGAAGAAGGAAGCGACAAAAATGCACACGATTGTGCGGTGTTTTTGATCTTGACCTAAATTTAACTAGCAATCAAACCCAAGACAAGGGGATTCACCAACTCAACACGTGAAGCCGTAAGGGTTCGGCTATTATCTTTGTAGTTTTTAGCTTGAATTCAGGAATTTATCTTTTAACGAGTCCTTAGAGCGCTACACCTATAGGAGAGAGAGTACTGCCGGAAGAGTATCCCGTACTTGTCCTCCTCTTGTGTAACCTATAGCTTGCGCTTTTTGAGGTCCTTGTAACCCTTCCTGGATCCCTACTCAGCCAAAGAAATAGAGAAAGGAAGCCAATAGATGAAACCGATACTTCGGAACTCGCTCGCAACGGAATCACCCGTGAGCGTGCAAGAACCTACTCGGACGCGAGACGATGAGACAGACACCCCCGTGAAGGCGTGGCCTAGGCTCGATACTTCAGACAAGGTCGATGCTCTACAGAATAGAGAGTCACCAATGTTGACCAAGCCCTACTCGTCCACGTACGATAGAGGCGCCAATACTTCGGAAATCCAGACGATACACAAGGCAGCCACAAGCTGGGATTTTGGCTCTAATCCTTACGAAGCACTCTGCTCACTTGGAAGGAGACCTTCCCATGCAACCTGAAAACAAGTGAGGGTGTGACTCTCCCCAATCAATGAGTCCAATTACCAATTTTATTTAGATCAAAGTTTTCTTAGCAGTCCATTTTTTAATTTGTTTGGTGTTATCGCTTCTTTTGAGTAAATTCAAACAAGCGCCTAACGGTTTTTGTATTTTCTTGATCCTACTTTGTTCGAAAACAGAGGGAGAATAGAGTCAGAAAAGCCGTGCAAGTCGACACTAAGGTGGAAATCTCACCTTTGTGCCTAAATGATGAATGCTAAGTAAGAAGACTTACAGTGAATTCCATCTCTCTCCATGCGGGATGCAAAACATGAATTTATAAACCTATACTACATGCCGATATGCAAGCGGAAATCGTCCTAAGCAGGCAATTGCTAGCGTGAAGAACCACAAGTCAATCACCAATCCTCGATTCTAAGGGTCCGGTCTAGACTCGCCCCTCCTCTTCTCGACATATCGAGTTCAGGAGTAGCGCTTGATGGGGTGGGCTCGCAGCGCGACGGATCTAAGATGATGATTTGACTGTTTAATTAAACTAAGTCCAAATACGATCTATAGGTGCATGTAAAGGTTATTAGTGTGTTTGTACCTAATCTAATCGATCAAGCAAAAGGCTAGAACTAAGATCTCAATCCACAAAAGAAAGGGAAAATGAAATCAAAATCGGAAAATGACAGCGGTGAAAAACTCGTCAAAATCCGCGGTAAGCCCCCAAGTGAACAAACACTTGGAAATTGGGCCCGAAGTTCAAGTGTCCAAGTCTTGTATTATTACAAATTGATAATCACTCTCTCACAGAATAAAATGCAAACTAATCTAATCACTGTCTCAATCCTCCTGCTCTCTCTTGCCGGCTTGGCTTAAGAAAAGCCAGCTCCGCTTCACGTGGTTGCTCCGGATCTTCTAGGCGATCCGCCACTCTCCGCGGTCCCTCGCAAGAAGACAAAAAGAGATGGTTAGAAAAGCTCAACAATATCTATCAAAAATGCAAGAGAGATAAAATGAAGCAATGGTAGACAAACAAACACAATCAAACAAAAATGTGATCTATATGCTGCTGCTCCCCGGCAACGGTGCCATTTGATAAACAAGAAATTCACGGGGTCTAAAATAGTGTCTCACACAAGGCGGATACAACCGTCGCTGTGGTGACCCTAAATGATCCTCGTATTTAATCAACAATTAACCCGCACTCAATCAATCAAACAATGATAAGCAGATGTGAAGTTAAAATTTATTTTTAAATCTACATAAATGATGTATAGAAAGCAAGTACGTAAAGAGTCCGAACACAGGGAGCAAGGCAGGATAGATCCACAAGTGTGTGTATGTGAAAGTGTTGTATTGTCTACACTATGCAAAGCAAAGGTTTTTGTGGGTTTTTAATTTTTATATATTTTTATTTTAATTTTTAATTTTTGTATTTTGGTTTTCTTTTTACTAATTTTGTATTTTCTTTTTATATTTCATATTTTTATATTTTCTTTTTCATTAAGTAGAATCTATAAAGACTATAAGAAAAAGGGTGGTAGAGTATTTATAAAAATGAGTAAAAATAGTCAAAAATCAAGAAATAAATTGTTTTTGGTCTTTTTATATTTTTCTACTGTTTTTGTGATTTTGGGGGGTTTTTCAAAATGTTTTTGGTATTTTTAAATATCAAAATAAGGGAAAACAGTGGACTAGGTTGCTGGCCGGAATCAAAATGGGAATGAAAAATACCAGACAATAACAAAATTTTCCCAAATTAATTTTACAATATAGACAATGAAATAAGGAAGACACAGCAACTGAGTTTATATTTTTTTGATTTTCTATGTTTTTCTATATTTTTTTGAAGTTTTTAAGTGTTTTCTAATTTTTAAGGTTTTTACTTTGAATTTTTTAGTGGTTTTTGGACTGACACTTATAGATGATAAAACACACAAAATATAATTTTTTTGGAATTTTTCAATATGTTTTTCTAATTTTTATGGATTTTCTAATGCAAACAGTAAGAAAAGTGCATGTTTTTGACTTTTAATAAATGCTAAAATGCAATAAAAACAAAAACTAAAAATATGTCGTCAAAATACAAGCACACAGGAGCTTAACATGATTTTTGTAGAATTTTTCGAATTAAAATGATGCTACAAATAAATAAGACAATCTCACAAAAATAGTTAAGCCTGGCAGGGGTATAAGTGCAAATAGTTAAATATCCAGGGGCATGAGAGCAATTGTCACACAGAATATTACACTAATTATGCGAATTAATGGACTAAATAACGATCACAGATCCCGCGAGGGTACCCTTTCAAAATCACCAAACCCACGTGCGCAAGCACGCGCTCGTGGCAAGGGTACAAAGGTAATTAGCAAAAAGTCCGAGAGCTCTATTGCAAAATGTCCAGAAATTTTTATACTGCAATCGAATGTCTTAGAACTAAAATTTCAATACTCGAAAAACCCGGGGCCCCTCTGCAAAATCGCCAAGTCACGTGCGCAATGCACGTGACCTATTAGGGACCTATAAGTAATACAATGAAAACCGGGGGGCCTATATGCAACAATTACACAAATATTCAATTGCTGACGAATGATTAAGTTTTTAATGTAAAATACAGAAAACTTCGAGGGTTTAATCGCAAAATACCCAAGGCTAAGGGCGCTAGCGGACGGTCAGATCGGCTTCACTTGTCCACGTGTCAAGCCTGCATGGCCCGATACCCCTTTGCGAGCGGACGGTCCAGATTAGAAGGCGCGTGATGATCGGACGATCGGGGCTCTTGAAGATCTAACGGTGGCTGCACTTTCTGGGACACCCTCAGGATCCAACGACGGAGAAGATCCTTCGAAGAACTGGGAAGAACAAGCGTGGGAGCTAGCTTCACGAGCTCCGATCTCCCTCCTCCGCTGCTCGGCAAAGCTCCAAAATGGGTCTCCTCGGTTCCTACGGTCGTCCTCTAAGTCCTGGTGGCGGCAAAAAGGGGTGGCGACCCCCTGGGCTCCTCCACAACGTCGGAGAAGGAGAAGGGGTTTAGGTGTCTCCGGCGACGTCCAAAAGCCGCTCTCAGGCGTGCTGGCGTTCCAAGGACCTGCATGAAAGGTTAAGAGGGGCGCGGGCAAAGTGTCGTGACCCTCCAACATGCAAAAAGGGTGGCGGTGGCGGATGATGCTAAGTTGGAAGTCGTGGCCGGAGGAGCGCTCCGGCGAGAGTGAAAGTGTGCGACTTGGTCGATGAAACGAGATGATTAAAGATGGGTATGAGATCCTAGGATTACAATGCATAAATAGGGGCGAAAAAGTAGCGAGATAAACATCCTCAAGCCCAGAAAGGGCGAGGGAGAGTGTACCTCACGGGAGGATCACCGGAGGTGGGGTGGAACACCCAAATCCTTGTCGCGTCGCTGCCTTGAAGACGCCGAGCTGGAGCTGTTACCTCCAGGGAGTCGAGGCATGATGAGATGGGGACCAAGGACCAAAGAATGGAGTTCGAATTTTGAATGCAAGTCGGAGGTTTAGTTTTAAGGGGTTTGACTCGATGGTGAGGAGGCTCCAAAGATCGTGGTACATCGGGCGCCACGATGATCCATTCCTCGAGACAATCGTTGGGCGAGTAAGCTTGACAATTGAGGAGAAAAAGTCGTGAAGAAGGTAACACAATTTGGTGAAGTGGGCGTCCTCGAAAAATCGGGCGAATCGAGGAAAAACCATGGCTGTCAGAGCCACATGGGGCGGGTCAGAGAGTTGACCCGTCGGTCAACCTCGGAGGCACCTGGTTGGTCCACGTGGACCAACCAGGAAAAAACCCTAAAAAATGTTTTCTTAATTTATTTTAAAATAGTAAATGGTTGAATTAATTTAAGGTTATTAAATAAAAAATATTTATTATTTTCTGTAGTATTTTATTCTGATTTTTAATTATTTTTATGAGGTATATATTCGCAAGTTTACTTTTATACCCCTTATGGGTATAATATCTATATATTTTATTATTCTATTTTTATTTTGTGTTTTTAATTTCTTTAATTTTGTTTATTATTTTATAAAATTATAAAATACTTTTGTACACTTAGAAATATTTTTATTTTATTTTCTGATGTGTTTTGTACACTTAATAAAATAAAAGTATAGAATGTATAGGTATATTTATAGGTATAATACCTATGTAGTATATATAGGTCTTTTATTTTTGAGTCTTATTTAGGTTTTTATCCTAATTTTAATGCACAAATAAATTATAAGTAATATTTTCACATTTATGAAAATATAAACTTACAAAAATAATGTATGAATAATAAATTGAATATTTTAATCTGTACAAGTATACAACATGGGTCCAAAACTCCACTTTCAAACTGGAACTCCGAAAAATATGAAACCACCTCCACTAAATAGATTATTTTATTCTATATACAATTAAAGATGATTTTGGTACATTTCGAGTTTTTATTTGCAAGATACAGGTCTGGGAAGTTGGAATCTTGGAATCTTATTCAGACCATAACTTTTTATCTGTACATTATTTTTCAGTGAAATCAATTTTGTATTTTTCTTTGTTTAATTATCTACAGCTTTCATGTTCAACGTTTCTTTATTTGATGTATAGAAAGTGGAACCAAAAATAGGTCCCAAAATGAATAAAGAATGAATGACAAGTATATGTATTTATACTGTATTTTTACCCTTATCTCCCCCTACTTTATTTCTTGTCGACCTATTCATCTAGATGCCTAGGTCTCAGGGTTTCGGATCATAAAATATTTACAAAATTTTATTCTTTTTCTTTTCGTTTATTTATTCATAATTTTGGCTTTAAATACAATATTTATATACTATTTGGATGCACATGCATAAATGCTAAGATGATGGATTTAATGCTATTTACACGCATTTGCTAGGGTTTTTGATGCCAAAATGATAGAATAAAGATGACGAAATGTGGATTCATCAGTGTCCATCATCTAAACTTAATGCCCAATATCTCTGATCGCCATTGTCTTGAGATACGATCCACTCAAAAGCACTTCTATCCAGACTGTTGAACTTGTTCTGACATGGTTCTTGTCCAGCAGCGTAGAATCTACTTTGAACTGTACGATTTTTATGTCCGGCTCTCTGGCGGAAAAAGGTCATTATTGGCGTCAATTGCTGTGGCCACGTACATGTGACCGGCGTATCTCCCGTATAGATGTGTTCCGTCAATAGACAAAACAGGTCGACAAAATCTGAATGCTCTACGACATGCTCCAAATGCTACAAACACTCTCTGAAAATGTATAGTGCTCTCGTTTTGGCCTTCTAGTGTCTTGAACCATGTATATGTGCCAAGGTTATGTCATTCTAAAGCACGAATGAATCTCCGAATATCACGATATGAGTCAACCTCGTTCCCATAAACCATATCTATTGCACGACGTCTAGCATTCCTACCTAACCAATAACTTAGTTCGGAATCATCGGGGGGTTCCGATTGACTCTCTACAAATACTACATCTTCCGCTTCTGCAATTTCATGATAAAAAACGTGAGGTAACTCCTCCATCGGTTCTTCTTCAGCATCATCATTATTAGCAGAATATGAGTTCCCCCTTTCCTCATTATCTACGGCTAGAACTAGCGAACCATATCTAAAATCATGACAAGTATTACCACCTACGTTTTCTTCTAATGTTTAAGTAACATTTTCTGACTCGTCATTTTCGGACTCCTCATTTTCTTATTCGGATATTTCTGTCACTAAATCATCTTCTACATTTACTTGTGATGACCCTTCGATATCCTCAAACATGGTCTCATTTGTTGGCTTGTTAAATCTTTGTCAGTTTAAATAAAAAAATGTAAAATTATTCTATAATTTAAATGTGATTAATTTTACCTCGAAGATGACGACATATTTTCCATATCAAAGGGAATAGCTTCTACAAAAAGATGGATAAATCTCACACCGATGATTGAACTCAACATTACTAATGTGGATTCATCATCGTGAATCGGTACTACAAAGAAAGTTGATCCCTCATACAACCACTTACAAGTTAATGTAAGTATATACTGATCAAGCGGGAGATCGGTGGCTTCAAAAACTCGAGACAACAAACCAATGTATGTTAATTGGCATGGTAATGTAACCATCCGTTTCTTGCCCCCAATATATTCTATGTGGTCGTCAGAGACATCAATCGATCCTCCCCAATATATTAAGATATGAGCGGTGTTGGAAGCCATCTATACGAATAAAATACATGATTTAATTAGTTTAATTACACGAAATAATTACTTAATAATCGGATGTAACAATTAGTTTAATTAATATTTCAGTCGGATGTTATCTCTAATAATCGATAATTTAAATGATATACTAATCACTCAAGGATGGAATCCAAACGTCCGGTCTTTGGGACTCATCGATGCTCACCACAGTGAGTCCTGCCAGCGCTGTATAGATACCCTCCCGACGCTCGATTCCAAATCTAAATGACAGTAATTTTAACATGACTATGTACACTTTTAAATCTAAATGAATGCAATGCTAATGTAATGTCTAATGTCTCCTATTTAATTAATTTCGATTTTTTAATAACTATTTAAAAAATCTCCTAATAAAATGTCTAATGTAATTGACATTAAAAAAATTCATATTACATTTACAATTATTATTTTTCAACATCTTTAGGGTACTTCATAGACAAATGATTTTCCATTCAAATATAAACAAGAATTATTTTAAAAATATATTTTAACTAAGTATCAATTTTTCACATCTAATTACTTATTAAATCTACGAAAAATTTAATACAAGTAAAATTACCTGAAAGACGCGTGTCTTCTACAAGAAATGTTATCCAAAAGATAATAATATAATCCGGTATCCGAATGTATAAAACCCTGCAAAAAATGCACAAAAAATGGCTACAAAAAATATCTTATTCTTACTTGAATAAGATTAGCAGATCGAGAGAAGAAATCCCGCTTCAGAAAATCGAATGAGTGAAATAAGAGAGGAGTAAGGGGAGAAGATGAAGAAGGAGAGAGGGGGAAAATGTCAGGAGAATGGAATGAGGGGGAAGGTTATATAAGAAGATGGGAGGAGGAGACCGTTAGCAAATTTCCAACAACCCTCTCCCAAATCGGCACCTCAGGTGGCGATTTGGAGCGGGGGCCAACGGTATGTCCCAAATCGGCACCTCAGGCACCTGAGGTGCCGATTTGGATGGGGCACCCCAAATCGGCACCTCATGTGCCGATCAATGCCTATTTTTTTAATTTTTTTAACGGTGCCTATTTAATTAATTTAGATTTTTTAATAATTATTTAAAAATCCCTTTATATGGTGATATTTTTGATAAAAATAAAAAAAATGTTGAAAATGAAGTGGATGCAGTTCCATTGAACCCCTATATATATGTTTAAAATATTGATTTACGAAAAATGATGAAGATGTTGTACTATACAGTTTTTACTTTGTTTGCAAGATTAAAAAGAGATTTAGATTCGAATATTGTGATATTATTTTGTTTAGAAATAGTGTTTGTAATTCATTTTCTTTAAACAAAAGGGGGGGCACATTCAGTGTTATTGAATGATGACTGAAGTGGGATAAGATGGGGATGAGCATTGGGTAGGCTAGACCTAATGCTTGTCCTGCTAAAGCTCAACCCAGACCCGAGCTTGAGCAATAGTTGGGTGGGTTTAAGTCTAATTTTTGGCCTAAATTGAATTTCATGCCAGGTTCGAGCAATGATGGGCTTGAGCTCGAAGCATGTGGGTCACCTCACGTATACACCCATTATAGGCCTGACCTGATTGTTAGGTGGATTTTATTTTTTTTGGAAAGTATTGTTTTGCATTCTACAAAGATGGTGTCAAATACTGTTGCATTATATTTATTATAATGATCCACATAGCTTTAATTTGTATATATTTGAGGAATGGGCATGTTGTATTGGAGAGAGTCAAATAGTGAGGTTTCGGTTCGAGAAGAGGTTTCAATCTTAATTGAACAAATCATTTTTAATATAGCAGGTCGGTCTGAGTCTATCTTGACCCGTGTACTTGCGGGTCAGACTTGGGTTTGGATTGCATTTTCAGAAATACTGCAGTCTTGGGTTTGGCTCGTGGGCCCAAAAATTGGAATCAAGCGGTGTTGGGGTAGGCCCATTCCACCTTGACTTGATGCTCATCCCTAGGTTAAGGGTTTATAGTTCAAAGAAAAGTTTTTGAAACTGAATCGGACACCAAATTGGAAACTTTGCTGAAATGATCGGATCGGGTCGAACCATGTAATCAAATCAGTTCAACCGGATGATGACATCATCATTATTTAAAACTGGATTAAATCGAAGCGGTGAAAAAAAGTGGTTGGATTGGTTAATCAAACAGAAATGAAATAATATACATATAATATACACTTAGTATACTTGAAATATATATAAAATACATAGATAATGTATATATTTCATAATATACATAAAATATTTTTCTTATACGCCATCAAATATCATACATATACATATATATATATATATAAAATTTGGACTAGATGCTATGTAACATGATAATAGTTTAATTATATTTAAAACCCATTATATGAAAAAAGTTGTGTTAGTGTAGTTGGTTAGAATTGTGAAGAAGGGAACCAAAGGTCATGTGTTTAACTCCTACTATCTAAAATTTTTTTAAATAATTAAAAATTAAATGCGATTTAACTTTGATTGGACATGATTAAATCGGATCATAAAATATGATGAACCGGACGGATTAATTAAAATTTGAATAGTCGAACCGGTATAAACTGGTTAACCGAATCGGTGTGGGCCTGGTTCACCGGTCGGATCGGTAGGTTTGGTTCGGTTTCAAAAACACTGGTTCAAAGGTAAAATTATTTTTAAAAAAATCACAAGCAAAGTTGAGGAGTTAAGTATCGTTTTTTTAAATCTAATGCACATCATTTTTTTCATATATTTGCAACATGGTATTTATTGTGTCATGGGGTTGTTTGTTCTTGCACTATACAATTTTGGAGTAATTATGTTCTAATGATAGTGCAACAACAAATAAAAATGATAAGAGTTCGTAGTTAGTTTTTTTAAACCAGATGGGTCCATCAGATCATTAAAATGGGGTTAGGTTTGTAATTCAGAAGTAAAATTATTTTCAAAAAATTCAGAAACGAAGCTAAAAAAAGTTAACTATTTTTTTTGTTCCTAATGCAATCACTTTTTTTTACATCTGCGATATGGTATTTAATGTGTCATACGGTTGTTTGTATATGCACTATATAATTTGGGAGTAATTATATTCTAATGATGTTGCAACGACAAATAAAAATAACAGGAGTATTGGCTTAGAAATATGTCGCTTACAATGTCTCTAACAAAAGTAAATGTCGTAAGTAAATATATCACTCAAAAAGTATTTGTATAATGTCCGGTGAAAATCGATCTGTGAACCTCGAACCATGGAAGGTCGTATCGATATCGTTTCGATATCGTATCGATACGATATTTCGCCGAAATATCACCCATATCGACGATCTTTTGTGAAGAAAATGTTTGAAAATCAAGATATATCGCCATATCGGTACCCATATCGGTCTCATGTCGATATTGATATATCGACGATTAATCTGATATATCCCGATATTTCCTTCCATGCCTCGAACTACCATGACCTCGACTTTTGTTCTTGCTCGGGTACTCTTGTTCGATCCAAGCAAAATGTAATTTTATAAACAGTTGTCCAGCAATGATACTAACACTTACCATTAGTGTAAAAGTTACAAGAAGTGTACTTACTCATACTCAAGCGTACACATGCATCATTGCGAAACATGTCTCTGCAGAGCATATTTCAACTCACATCGAGGCATATGTTTGACATGTGTATCAACTTGTTAATCTTCTTTAATATATGAACAAATCATCACAACAACGCTCTAGTCCACTACCCATTAACAAATGTCCTTATTGGTACATGTAACTTCATTGGGCTCTCAATCGGCAACCCATCTCTTAATATCATACTTTAGCAAAAGTCTTTGAGGATCTCTATTGTGAGTTTCGAGATCCGGTACCTGCTTACACAACATCTGCGAGTTTAATTCACGATAGTTCGCATTGAGTACAAAAAATGTAGGGAAAATTTCTCTCGAGTTGAATGGCGTTCACAATAATATAACAAGCCACATATAATCACGTCACCATAAGAAGCAATGCATTCCACAAGATAAACATTTCCTACAAAATATTTGAAACACACATCAAGTCCCATAATATAACATGTATCAAAAATGAACTAAGTTTTAATAAATGTATATAACAAATCTAGTGAAAGTGAGATCAAGCACAATAAAAAAATAACTATAATAGATGCTATCATGTAAAATCGTCAAAAAGATGTCCTCGTCCGTCTACGAAAGGCTAGGAATCTCAAAACCCAAACTACTCCGCTAGTGGCGCCTTCCCTGCCATCCATGTTAGGGACAAAAAGTCGTCAATAACGGTTGAGTTCAAGCATTTCATATTGAAATTAAATATAAATTTAAGTGGATACAATATAAGAGAAGCAAGCAGATGGACAATGATAGCATACATGGAATTAACTACTTGCACGAGAATAAGGTTATCCACCAACACAACTCTAGGACTTGTCCAAATTCTAACACCAACACTAACCACTCAGCACACTAACCGACTCTCTTACTCACCAAACCTCAAATAATAACACTTAACAAATTCATTTGTTGATCATGAGACAATGTTGGAGTAAGAGATCTATAGATAGGTCATGTCCTTCCATTGATCTCATTTGTAGGAATTAGTGATGGATCTCATCAAGATATAGATGATTGATGATGATTCCCATGTCATGATTTTTTCTTCGCCAACATCTAATGGCAAAACAATATCCAAACTCAAAGTGGTGAAGAAGACACCCTAAGGGACTTGTTTGTCTCTCTCCTCTAGTGGAAGGCGGTCCAGGAGGGAGCTAGGGCAAACTCCAACTACGACCTCTGAGACGGGTGGGAGAGATTCTCTTGTCTGAGTCACTCTGCTCTTGCTCCAACCGGTGTAGGAATGGACCAAAGAAGCTCGAAGAAAAATCAAAGGTCCTCTAGCCTAAGAACCCTAACAAAACTTAGAATCAACGAAACTGGTCGAGCAAAAACACACGGATCCCAATGAAGCAAAAACTGCGAGCTTCCGATAAAAATCGAGGAAAGGACTGTGATCCTAGACCCGCGCACGAGGCGGTCTCTGCTCAATCTGGACATCCTAACTCTAGCTCAATTGAGGGTTATCACACCCTCACATGATTAGGTGTGAGGGGCACCTCAACTGGCAAAATGTCTAGCATTAGTGATATACATCAAACCAATTATATTCGAATCAACATCAATCACTTATGTTCTCTATCTTAAGTCATTACTATCTAAGGAGAGATTATGAGTTATCAAGGGTAGACAATCTCTAGTGCATTTAAGATATGTCTTCCCACGATGTAATACCATTGATGAGATATGGTAAAGTTAGTATGATGCCTCGAGTGTAACCTCATGTTTCTTGGACAAATGAAGAGTGACACAGAGGACATCAATGAAATGTTGAAAGGAAATCATTGATTGAAAATTTCAAATTTGAGTTTAATCAAACTCATATTATGTCTCTTTTAGACTATAAAACCATTCTCTCGTAGCTATGATCAATGTATAAGGTGAGAACTTTGAATTCAAAGCTTTAATATCTAAATAAAATAATATTTCAAATTTCTATCCACCTCTTTCGCTTGTAAATTGTTATCCAGACAAGAGAAGAAAATTTGCACACGTTTACAAATCGAAGCATTATAAGAATGGTGTGAAGGTAAAGCCAATCAACCATTGAGTCTTAATTTTTAAAAGATTCTACTTCATTTAATTGTAATATAATCAAAGTAGTTCAATACAATACTTGTATAATCCCTACTGTAAGTAGTGTAAAAATAAACGATAGCTACAAAACTAGATCAAAAGGGAAAGTAGTTCATACTGACATGCATGGACATCTATATACATCCATAGGACGCTCCCCAAAGCCCTAATACAAGCAAATAACATAAACCTTATTGAGACATTTCATCGAACACATGGTGGACATTATCATACCCAACAAGTTAGACATCAATGTCCATCAAATTCTTATTCTAAACCATCTAAATCCTTTCTTTAACATTCATATGGGGATAAAATGATTGAAAAAATACATGGAGGTAGCAATAAAGAGGATTCTTGTGCCCTAACAAAGGAGGAAGGGAAAATCGGGGAAGAAGGTAGGAAGCTCCTGTTGGCCGTCGCCATGCCGGGGAGTCGTCGGGATGCTGTTGTGCTCTCCAGAGCACGAGGGAGGAGAAGGAAGGGGGGCTGGACGGTAGTAGAGAAATGGAGAGGGACAAATCGGGGTTGTTGGCACAAGGGGAAGGGGAAATGGGCAAGGAGGCTGTGCAGGTGTGGGGGGTATTAGGGAGGGGTTGACGGGAGATTGGGGGAAGGGTGGGGTGCATGTGTTACATTTATATTTTCTACTTTCTATCCTTGAAGCAATACTCAAATGATCACCATTGCCATTCGAATCCCCGATTCTGACGTGTAACGGCTCATTTCGACTGTCTAGGAGTGACGATATAAATGAGACCAATATCCATATTTTTTCCGACATTGGATGAGTCAAGAAATCAAGAGAATACAGTTCTGACTTACACATTAAATTTTACGATTAAAACATGTCTAACGACCTCCAATTGATGAACAATCGATTCCATTGGTTCCGATTCATTGAGATAGAATTGATGATGGTATCCTCTCTCATCCTCTAGATCACATCGTGGGTTTTTTCTGTGACACAAGGTACAATGTGATTTGTTTTAGTCAACCGCACCTGAATGGAATCTGATTTGCGATTTGCAGATCAATCTGGGCTTACTCAACATTAACCGGATTTTTTTCAAGTCACACAGACCCAAGTTGGGTCGAAAGCGGGTGGTTTGGACCCGAGCATTACAAATATAAAAACCTCAAAGGGAATCTCATCCTCGAAACTTGTATCAAGGTCAGTGTTACTATATGCTCTATCTAGGCCTCATCTATGATTTTCCTCCATAAAAACCTCAAAGAGTTTCGAACCCATGAAAATCTCAAAGAGGAAACAAGACATATCATAAAGTATATAATCAGATGGGCTTGTAATGAATGTTACCTGAAAAGAATTATGTGCATTGCGCTTGCGTGTCTACTTCGGTCTCCCATGTTGCCTCTTCGACACCCTATCAGTGCTATAGGACTTTAATTAGGGGAACCTCCTTGTTGTGAAGCTTCTTCACAACAATATCAAGTATCTACACTGGCCTCTCCTCGTATGTCAAGTCGAGCTCCACGTCAAGCTCCTCGTAGTTGATTTCTTGGCGAGGGTCGTACACGTACTTCCTCGTTTTCAAAATGTGGAAGACATCGTACATGGACGAAAGGCGTGGAGGGAGGACTCTCGATAGGCCACCTTCCCCACACATGAAATGATGTCAAATAGGCCAAATTATCATGACATTAGTTTGCCATGAACACTGAATCTCTACACTCCCTTCATGGGAGATACTCATAAAAATACCGAGTCTCTCACCTATCCACAGAGATTCTACAAGTATGTATGATTAGGTCGAAGAAAAAGAAATCACAATTGAAAAGTGGTGGGAGAAGAGTATCGATTTACATGGATTCCACAACTCTTCTCTATCGATCTACATAGCTCTTTTGACGATTCTGCACCGTCAGAAGCCTTTGCCTCATTAGGTCACTAGTCTTCACAATCCTCTCTAGGAGATACACGGAGCAGAGAGTGCAATCACCTACCTCATGCCAATTGAGAGGTGTGAGTCATCTTTGCCCGTATATATGGACTCAAAGTGTGGCATGGCGATACTATAATGGGGGTTGTTGTTGCATGTAAACTCCAACACTAGTAGGTGGTCCTTCCAGGACCCTTTCCACTCAAGAGTGTGCGTATGTAACAAGTCCTCAAGCATCTGTATGGTGCACTCTCTCCGTCTGTTGGTCTGTGGATGGTAGGTAGAGCTCATCTACAGCTTCATCTGTAGCACTGACATAAACATGTGCTGGTAGTGAGACGTGAACCTCAAGTCTATGTCAGATACTACCTTTACAGGTATACCATGAAGCTTGATGATGTTATGAACATATAACCTGGCTAACTGAGATGGAGTATATTTCATGCTGATAAATATGAAACGAGCTAACTTGGTCACTCTGTCAACAACGACCCAAATAGCATCATGGTGCCTAGTGTCCTCGACAGTCTGGTGATAAACTTCATCAAGATGCTCTCTCACTTCCCCTCGGGAACAGGGAGAGACTACAACAATCTTGTTGGTCTCTTGTTCTCTGCCTTGACCATCTGATAGATCAAGCACTTGCTAAAATGATAGGCCGCATCGCTCTTCATCCCATCCCAACGGAAATTCTCGTGCAGATCATGTTACATTTTCACACTACCACGATGAATAGACATCCATGAATTGTGAACCTCATCAAGGATATCTCTGTGTAGTGCTCATCATTGGGCACAATAACCCATCCATCCTTCCACAAAATGGACTCTGCCACCACAAAATCGTTGCATTCATCCTTGATGGCACGAATGTATCTATTTCTGATCCAAGGATATGTCTACTCACCTTTTACCACGCGATCCCATAAACTGTTGAGTCGTGGAGGCACAATAGTAGATATGAATGCGCTCTCATGAGGGTGCCAATCAATCAATACTGCAAGCATGTCCCAAGTGTACAACTAGTTCACCGTACCCTCTGCATGAGCTCTCCTGCTAAGAGCATCTGCTACCACGTTTGCCTTACCGGGATGGTAAGAGATTATGTAATCGTAGTCCTTCAACAGGTTGAGCCATCTGCGTTGCCTCATGTTCAGCTCTTTCTGATCAAAAATGTACTTCAAACTCTTGAGGTCTGTGAAAATCTCAAAGTTCACCCCATAGAGATAGTAGCGCCAGATCTTCAAGGTGAAGACTATTGCTGCCATATCCAAGTCGTGGGTGGGGGTAAATCCGCTCATGTGGCCTCAAGTATCTCAACTAATGTTATGCATATGCAATCATGTTCCTGTAGAAGCGGGTTTTTCACAGGTCTAAAATACGTCCCACACAAGGCAGAGACGCAGTCACTGTGGCGTCCCGCTAGAAATCCTACTTCAAACAACAATTAACCCACAATAGATGATCAAATAATGAAAAGCAACACGGAGTTAAAATTATTATAACTCTACAAAAGATATGTATAGTGAAAGTAACGTAGAGTGTCGGATACATGGAACAAGTAGGTAGATCAGGGCAAAAATGCACAAAATGTGAATGTGATGTATTTATCTATATAAGTGCTATTTTTTATGGGGTTTTAATTTTATAATTTTTAATTTTTGATTTTATACTTTCATATTTGTTTTTAAATTTTATGATTTTATATTTTCTTTTTATATTATATTTATTTTTATATTTTCTTTGTTTCTTTTAAAATAAATATAAAACTATATAAAGAGTATATATACAAGCTAGGTAAGAGAGAGAGAGAGAGAATATCTATATAAAAATAGGAAAAATAGTTAAAATACAGAAAACCAAGTGTTTTTTCTTTTTATATTTTTCTAATATTTTTATAATTTTCTATATTTTTTCTATATTTTGTTTGGTATTTTTAATGTCAAAAATACCTAAAATAGGGTTTAAAATTAATGCTCGAAATTAAAATGGAGACTAAAAATATCAACAGTAATCCAAATTAGTTTCTATACAAAGAAATAATATAAATAAAATTCAGAAATAAAAATTAGATTTTTGTGATTTTTAAGGATTTTTATATTTTTATAAAGGTTTTATGGGTTTTTCTATTTTTTAGACTTTGCTTTTATATTTTTTCGTGATTTTTGGTATAGAAGTTAAATATACATAAATAAAAAATATATATTTTTCACAATTTTTCAAAGATGTTTTTTATTTTTTATGCATTTTCTTTTGCAAAAAGGGGCAAAATTGATGTTTTTGATTTTTTATAAATAATAAAAAGCTCCAAAATGCAAATTAAAATGAGGACGTGAAAGTACAATGCAACAGAAAGCTATGCCTATTTTCAAGGATTTTTTCGAATTTGTAGATGCATAAAGTAAATAGAGACAATAAAGAGAAACTACATTCCTAGAAGGGGTGTTTTTTTGTAAATAACATAAAGTGCAAAGACGAGTGAAAATTTCACGTAAATTTATTATGAAAATAAAAATTTAAAGAGCTAATCCGAAATATACAAAACCCAAAGGGTCCGCCTGCAAAATGGACAAGCTCACGTGTCGAGACACATGAACCTCCCTAGCAAAGACCTATCTGTAATGACCAAAAACTCAAGGGAGGATTTGCAAAATGTCACGAAAAGTTATAACTCAATTAAAAAGTTTGTGGGCTAAATAATAATATCCAAAACCACAGGGGTCCCGCTACAAAAAGTCCACCCACGTGATGCGTCACGTGAGGTGACGTGTCCAGGACCAAATTGTAAATACCAAGAGTTCAGGGGGGTGGATGCAAATATTTACAAATGAATGAATTAAGTCTTAAATAGTAAATACAAAATTCGTGGGGGGCTTAGATGCAAAATAGCCACGCTACGATGCAATCCAACGGTGCAAGCAATCCCACTTAAGACGTGTCAGGATCTGATAGCGCGATAACCCTTCGCTTCAGACGACCAAGATTAGATCTCTTTGGACAATCGGACAGTTGCAATGCGGTGAGACACGACGGCTGCTGAAGCTCAGGAAGAACATGCCTTGATCTGACAGCGGAGAGCGGCGATGGATGAACAGGGAAGAACCACCGGTGAGGCGACCTTCCGCTTGCACAATCGGCCACCTCTGGTACTCCTTTAAGCTCCAATATGACCCAAAAGAAGCCTGACACACTCCTCCATCTGCTGGGTGGTGCAAAAATGACTAGCTCCGTGAGTTCGGAAGAGCAACGAGGTTCAAGAAAACTCCGACGAGCTCTAGATCCCACTCCAGATGCTTTGGCGCTTTGAGTACCTCCAGAAGACACAACTAGGTCTCGAGCAAAATGCCTCAACCAGTTAGGGGGCTGAGATGGCGGAAGAGGGGGAGAAAAGGAAGCTCGTGGAAGCAAGCTTCGACGAGAGGTGGATGAAGGTGATCGAGTGTGCAAAAGGTGAAATAAAAGGTGCGAGAGGATTCTACAACTAAGGCTTTGATAATAATGCAATAAAAAGAAAGAAAACAGACCTCGATGGCCAGGAAACTAGAGATGGGAACCTCGACGACTGATGGTCGGAGATGGAGTGGAAACCGCCCTTATACGCTTGCCAAAGCCGCCTTGAGGATGCTGGAGGGGAGCTGTCACCTCCCCGGTCCATAGCAAGGCGAAGAAAGGACGTAGGCAAGGTCAAAGAGGGTTCAAAATTATGAGGGAAGTTCAAGGAGGAATATGTACAGGGAGGTCTAGTCGACACAAAGAATGAGGCATATCTCGCAATTCAGCGACGCAATCTTAGGTACAATCCCTGGTCGTGTAAGGTGGTTCACCAAGGAGAAAAAGTCAAGAAGGAGGTATCGTGAAATGATGCAAGGAAACTCCTCGAAAAATCTGCGAAGAAGGGTGAAACCAAGGTCTGACACGTGCTGGGCGTTGGGCAGAGAGTTGACCGCAGGTCAACCTCTAATGCCCCATGGTTGGTCCACGTGGACCAACCACGAAAAGCTCTGGAAAATTAGTTCAAAAATCAATTAAAAATAATAAATGATTTTATTAAATTTAGATTACAAAATGAAAAAATAGTTACTATTTTATAAGGTATTTATTATGATTTTTATTTATTTTTTAGAGCTTTAAAATTACAAGTTACTTTTTGATGGTTATATATATAAGTATATTGGTCTATGTATTTTAATATTTTATTTTTATTTTATATTATTATTATTATTATTTTTATTTTTATTTAAATTTATCATTTATAAATTTATAAATTAATTTTACAGACTTATATATATTTTTATTTTATTTTTATGATGTATTATATACAATTAAATAAATAGATATATTATCTATATAGGTATAGTTATAGGCAATTCATCTATGTAATTTCTTTAAGTATTTTATTTTAATAATTTATTGATGTTTTTATTCATATTTTAATATTCTATGTTCTAAATAATTTTTACAAAATTATAAAAATAAAGAATAATAAATAAATGAATATTTTAATCGGTACAAGTATACAATAGGGTCCAAAGCCTAATCTCCAAACCGTAACTCCAAAAATATAAAATCACTTTCATTAAATAGCTTATTAAGATTTATATATAATTAAAGGTGATTTTGATATTTTGGATTTTTATTTGAGAGATATGGGTATGGGAAGTTGGGGTTTTGAGATTTTATTTAGACCACAACCTTTTATCTGCATATTATTTTTGTATGAAATAAATTTTGTATTTTTCTATATATTATTGTCTACAACTTTCATATTCAAAGTTTCTTTATTTGAAGTATAAAAAGTGGTATTAAAATAGGTTCAAAAAATGAATAAAACGAATTGAATAAAAGGAATTTTTATTGTATTTTGATCCTTATCTCCCCTACTTTATTCCTGGTCGACCTAGTCATCGAGATGCCTAGGTCTCGGGGTTTTGGGTCATAAAATATTTTCAATATTTTATAGTTTTTTTCTTTCTTTATTTTATATTTTTGGCTTTAAAAACCGTATTTTATACATTATTTGCACAAAGATGCAAGAATGATAAAATGCATGAATTAAGGGTATTTACACACATTTACTGGGGTTTTAAGGCCAAAATGATAGAATAAAGACAATGAAACTAATATTCATATCCCCCCTATACTTGCATTTGCTAGTCCCCAGCAAACACTTATGAAATAAGTGCAGAAAAAGAAAAACAAAGAAAACGAAAAGAAAGAAATTGGATTGAATTTAATTATCAAACTTGTCTTTACAAAATCAAAGGTTGGATCTTAAGTCGGACCTTTGGAATTTTAGTGCGGGTGGAACCTTAATGGAAACCCGATTTGAAATCTAACAGCCTTCAAGGATCCCAAAACTCTGCTCAAGTCTCCTCGATAACCATGTCAAAATAGTTCAATTCATACGCAAACCCTTATAACTATGAATCTGACTCGTACAATGTAAGTGATGGCGTCTCTCCCCAACTGAAATGACAAAGAGACTGACTTCTCCAGTATGACAACTCAATGATTCCCCAATCTAATAACTCCTTCCTCGAGGAGCGGGGTATTCTCTTATAAGTTCAAGTGACAACAAGCTCAAGAGGAGGGGGTGAAGAGAAGAATGGACGGTAGCCAGTGTAGCTACCTATCCTAGGATACAAGACCAGTGTAGTCAAGTCATCCAGTTGGAGGCTCACATGACTTGACTTTGAAGCTTAAGCTTGCTTATTGACTATACAAAATATATACACTCCGACAGACATTTTATTTTTATACAGGCCTATCCACTTTTTTAAAGTTTTTGCCTTTTGCTTTTTTCCCTCTCTTTTTCCCTTTTTTTCTTTTTTTTTGAAGTACGTATATACAACAACATTTACATAGGGAGTTTTTCCTCTTGAGTTAGTAGACTATCCCTCTTTTGAAGTTTTATTGCAACCCAACTCTCCTGTCTTCAAAACTCATCATCACCAGATGGGATGGGTGTACTTCCCTCCCTAAAGGAGGACAAATGTTTCCACTTGTGTGTATCTCATACCGACAAATCACCACTCCAACTAAGTTGAGCCAAATGAAAGATGTAGGTGTCCAAGTTAGGTCATTATCAACGAGAGTCGTGTGTGTGCTCCGAAATACTCTACTTAGGCAGTCAAGAATCCATTGAACCAAGTCTCGTGATCCTCAAAGAATTAAGTCAACTAGACCTGAAGTACCTCAATTCCAGTTCCTATAAGGTTCCTATTAATTAGGTAGATTTTAATGTCCAACTAAGCTCCAATCTTAGGATTTTACTTAGACTTGTTCAATTATCAAACTCAATCGGAAAAATGCTAATGCTATACAAATGCTATGCAGACTGCAGAAAAATATTTTTGTGCTGCAATTTTCAAAGATTTTTAATTTTTTTTATGGATTTTTAGAAAGATGATGCATATGCATTTTTGGTATTTTCAAAAATATTTTTCACATATTTTTGGTATTTTTAATTTTGCAAATGTTTTTAGGATTTTTGAAGATAAAAAGATTTTGGCTAAAAACTAGGTACAAATAGTTACACATGGATGCATCTTATATTGCAGGAATTATGTTTTTAAGAACTTACAAGGGGTAAGTGGTCAATTTTATAGATGTATATAATAAATCATTTTAGTGTGATGTATATATTCCTCAAACTTATTTGAAAAGATTTTTCAAACAATTTTAAAAACAATAGTCCAAAATAATTTTTACAAATAATTTTATAAACATGTACATTTATTTGAAAATCATTTTACAAAGGTTTTTCAAATAGTATATATAGATTTTTCAAAATATTTTTGCAACCATTTTCCAAACATTTACAAATCGGTTTTCAAATATTTTTGTTTCACATAAAGAAAATAAATTTTGAAAACAAAATATTTTTACAAAGGTTGAAAATATTTAACAAAATATTTTCCAAATAGTTTTCAAAAGATTTTTCAAAAGTATTTTCAAACTATTTTCCAAACATTTTGCAAAAAATATTTTTACCTGATTTATTAATCAGTAAATACAAAACTAATTTTAATAATAATAGACATCTTTTATTAAGGTTTTTAATGAATTTTAATAGTATAATTAGCCATAATTATTAATAAAAATACGAAGGTATGAGTTATGGCTAAAGTATATATGGAGTTTATACGACTCCTCTATACTTAGCTTGAGTTATGTCCTCATAGATGAAAGAGAAAAGAGAAGACACAACTCGTAGGAAGTATAGAAAAGTCTAAGGAATGAACGAATGGAGACATGAATGAACGAATGATAATTTGACTGTTCCCCCTATACTTAGGATCAAAAAATCCTAAGTATAACAGATTGTACACAAAGCAGGGAGGGTCAAGAATGGGAATGAACAGATCATACTTAGACCGTCTCCCCCTATACTTGGGTAAGATATCCCTAAGTATAAACAAGAAGAGGAGACAATGGAGAAGACCAACGGATGAAAGAACTCATGGCATGTCCCCCTATGCTTAGGACAAAGTGCATCCTAAGTATAGAAGGCTGACAAAAAGGGGCGACACCTTTTTGGCAGAAAAAGAAGATAGAAAAGGAAAAGAAGTTAAGAAGAAAAGATATCAGACGATGGAGGAAGAGAGGATAGAATTTATACACCAACCCCCCTATACTTAGGGTAAAAGAAGCCCTAAGTATAAGCAACAACAGGAGTGATGAAATAGAACGATGAATGAACACTCGGCACATCCACCCCTTATACTTAGGACAAAGCAAGTCCTAAGAAAGACACACATGAAAATGGGTTGGATGAGCGAAATGGTAGATGGACAGAGGTAAAAGAAAGCGAATATACAATAGAATGGACGAACAAAGGGCCAAGAAGGTCGAAAGCGAACCTTCTCGCGGGACCGCTGAGGGATAGATCTGACAAGGTGTAGGTCGACATTAGGGCCCTCAGATGACACAAAACGATCAGGGTCAACACCATGAAGCTCCTCAATGGTCCTAGAGTGTGAAGGCACAGATGGACCAGTGGAAGAAGTACAACTAGGTCCATCCTTGGGAGTCTCGCTGATATCAAAGTGAAAAGGGACGAACTCATCATCGGAAGAAGTGTATTTGATGCCGGCCTATGAGGTCTCACCTAGGTCAAAACCAAAAGGAACGAACTCATCAGTGGAAGTAGTCGAACTGTGTTCGTCCTCTACATTCTCAACCAGTTCATATTTCTCATAAAAAGGTCCAAATTCCTGAATAAAAGCAATCGAATCAAATTCGGTCTTTTCAGTCTCATCTGAATATGAGCGAACATGAACGAATCCATTAGTGAAAGTAGTCAAGTCATGTCCTTCTTATCTAGTCTCTAAATCTTCCCTCCACTCTAGGGTATCAATCGTGTAAATCCCGCGGATGACATCAATACATTGCCAAGTCCTAGAAGAAGGAATTCCGAGGTCCATGCTTTCCAAGTCTTCCTCCTTGGAGAGGAATTCTTGGGTCTTACTAGAATCCAATATGCAGCAAAAGTCTCTGATCGTCTCATCAAGGTCATGGTCCTTGAGGTCAGCCAAGATAGGTGGTGTTGAAGCGGGTTTTTCACGGGTCTAAAATACATCTCACATAAGGCGGAAACGTAGTCGTTGTGGTGATTCACAAGAAATCCTACTTCAAACAATAATTAACCCACAATAGGTGATCAAACAGTGAAAAGCAATGCAGAGTTAAAATTTATTATAACTCTAAAAGATGTGTATAGTGCAAGTAATGTAGAGTGTCGAACACAGAGAACAAGCAAGTAGATTGGGGTAAAAATGACAAAATGGGAATGCAATGTATTTGTCTATATAAGTGCTATTTTTATGGGTCTTTAATGAATCTACATTTCATCATCTTTATTCTATCATTTTGGCCTTAAAAACCCTAGTAAATGCGTGTAAATAGGCTTAATTTAGGCATTTTAGCATTCATGCATAATTGTGTAAATAGTGTATAAAATGCAGTTTTTAAAGCCAAAATTATAGAATAAAGAAAAGAAAAGAAAAAGAATAAAATATTGTAAATATTTTATGACATGAAATCCCGAGACCTAGGCATCTCGATGACTGGGTCGACAAGGAAGAAAGTAGGGGGAGATAAGGGCCAAAATACAATAAAAATACCTTTTATTTAATTCATTCTTTACTCATTTTGGGATCTATTTTTGGTTCTACTTTTTATACTTCAAATAAATAAACTTTGAACTTGAAAGTTGTATATAATTAAATATAGAAACATACAAAATTGATTCATATAAAAATAATGTACAGATAAAAAGATATGATCTAAATAAGATTCCAGAATCCCAACTTCCCAGACCTGTATCTTGCAAATAAAAACTCGAAACGCATCAAACTCACCTTTAATTGTATATAATTTAAAATAAGCTATCTAATGATTTCACATTTTGCGGAGCTACGGTTTGAAAGTTGAGTTTTGGTCCCTTATTGTATACTTGTACAGACTAAAATATTCATTTTATTATTTATTCATTATTTTTATAATTTCTTACTTTTATAATTTTGTAAATATTATTTATACTTTATTTGTACATTAAAATCAGAATAAAATCCTAAAGAAAACACAAAATAAAATACTTGTATATATCACATACCTAGGTATAATACCTATACATATACCTACAGAATTGATTCTTCTATTTAATTAAGAATATAAAACACTTCAGAAAAATAAAATAAAAATATATTTAAGTGTATAAAAATACTTTATAAATTCATAAAATAATAAACAAAATAAATAAAATTAAATGTATAAAATAAAAAATAAAACAATAAAATATATAAATAAATAAACCTATATAGACCTAAAATAGTAAGTTGTAAATTTATACCTCATAAAAATAATTAAAAATAATATTAAAATACCTTATAAAATAATAAACATTTTTTATTAATAATTAAAAATTAATAAAATCATTTTCTATTTTTAAATGATTTAACAAATTATTTCCAGGGATTTTTCCTAGTTGGTCCACGTGGACCAACCGGGCGCCAGTCCACGTTGACCGGCGGGTCAACTGGGCGTCCCTCACTCCATGTGCCCGTGTCAGAGCTCGTTTGACCCCCATCTTTGCGATTTTTTCGAGGCCAGAACTTAGATCATTTCATGCAAGTCCCTTCTTGACTTTTCTTCCTTGAACAATGAGGAATCACGCCTAGGTGATTCCTTGGACTTCGAATCACCGATCCACCTGCAATGTCTCGTTCTTTCCATCCGACCGTCAACCCCATATAGTGCACCTCGACCTTCCATTCAAAATTTGAACCCTTCTTCCATAGGTTTAGCTCCCCCTCTCGTGCCCAATTGCTTCAGGAAGGTGACAGCTTCCCTTGGAGCACTTCGGGCTGGTCGAGTGACGCCCGAGGCGGCTCCACTACCTCCGCCTTTCGCCGGGGTTGAGGTACCCCCTCCCTCTGGTTTCAACCATCGAGGCAGCCCTCTCTCTCTTGTATTTTCCTTGTATTTTATTCGCCATAGTCTTAGGAATATTTTCCCCCAAACATTTCGTCACTTCGTCCATCGATTCGCCCAACACGAACACCTCGTCGGAGTGCACCACCGGCCACCCGTCATTTCGCCGCTATTTCACCTCCACGGGGTCCAGGCACTTTGCCCTGGACCCTTTCACTCATTTTTTGTAGGTCAAAGCCCTTTGACTCGGGTCTGGTAGCACTCTTGTTCGCTCGCCGGAGGTACTCGGAGCCCAAAGCTCTGCCGCCTCCTCGTGAGCACCTCGGTCGTTGCCGAGGAGTTTTGAAGCCTCCAGGAGCTAGAGGAGGACCACAGGAGGTTGTGCGCCACTTTTGAAGCCCTAAGGACACCAGATCATCGAGATCTGGAGCGGGGAAGCTCGCCTCGCCGGCGTTGCTTCCCTGTTCTTCGTCAAGGGCTCTCCGCCGTTGGATCATGCCGCACCTCCAGTTCGCACAGCCACCATCGGATCATCAACGCTCTCCACCGTTGGATCTCAATCTGAAATCTAATCTCGGACGTTGGCTGCGAAGCGTCATCGGCCGTTCAAATCGCGTCACGTGTCAAGTGACCTCGTCTTCACTGTTGGATCGCCAGGCGTTGGGTATTTTGCACCTACACCCTCGCCTATTTTGACTTTTAGTTTTAGTCCATAAACTTTCAGTTGTAGTTTAAATATTTTTGTAATATTTACATCCACGCTCCCGTACTTTATTTATTTGCACTTAGGTCCTATCCACATCACCTCACGTGCCCATGCGCGTGAGGGGGCTGAGTATTTTGCATAGGACCCTCTGCGGGTTTATTTATTTTGTTTTAATCCAGGAACTCTTCTGTCACGTGTAATATTTTTGGGTAATTTGTATGTAAGCCCCTGGGATTTTTGTATATTGCGTTTAGATCCTTTTTAGGCGCGTGCTAGTCACGTGTAGGGTGGGTAATTTGCAGGCGTGCCCTAGCGGCTTCTATTATTTGTATTTAACCCTGGAACTTTGTTTATCAGTTGTAAAATTTTGCAAAAAATTGTACTGTGCCCCTTGGATGTTTGCTTATTTACATATATGCCCTTGCTAGTAGTGTATTTTCTTGTTGTTTTATCTATTTATTTCATGCATCTATAAATTTCTAAAAATCACCAAAAAAATTACCTTAGGCTCCTGTTGCATTGTAATTTCACGCTATATTTTTATTTTGTATTTCTAGTGCATTTTAATATTTATAAAAATTCAAAAATATGCATTTTCAGTACTGTTTGCATTAGAAAATCCAAAAAAATTAGTAAAAATTTTTGAAAAATTCCAAAAAAATACATTTTGTGTGTCTTATCATATTTTACTGTCAATCCAAAAATCACTAAAAAAATTCAAAGTAAAATTCCTAAAAATTAGAAAACCTTTAAAAACTTCATAAAAATCAAAAAAATTCAAGAAAAATCTAAAAAATGCAAACTCGATTTTTGTATATTCTTTATCTGATTTATTCCCTTTATTTTAAAATTAATTTGAGGAATTTTGGATACTATTTTATATTTTTAATCCTCATTTTAATTTCGGCCAGTAGCTTAGTTTACTATTTTCTAGTGTTTTGACTTTTAAAAATACCAAAAACATTCAGAAAAAATCTCTAAAAATCACAAAAACACCATAAAATTATAAAAAGACCAAAAACATTTGATTTCCTGATTTTTGAGCATTTTTTCTTATTTTTATAAATACTCTTTTATTCTCTTTTCTTATATTGTGTATAGATTCTATTTATAAAAAAAGTTATAAAATATAAAAAGAAAATAAAAAATCAGTAAATTAAAAATAAAAATATAAAAATATAAAATGAAAATGAAAAAAAATGAAAAATTAAAAACCCACAAAAATTTGCATATTGGTAAGCACTTAATCACATTCACTTTTTGTGCATCACTTGCTTGACCTATCCTGCTTGCTCCCTGAGTTCGACACTCTACACATACTTGCACTATACACATTTTTGTAGAGTTAATAATAAATTTTGACTCCACCTCTGTTTTCATTGCTTGAATTGTTTGTTGTGGGTTAATTGTTGATTAATTAGGGTTTCTTGCGGGTCACCACAACAACTTCGTCTCCGCTTTGTGTGAGACGTATTTAGACCTGTGAAAATCCCTAGTTATCAAATGGGAGCTCGTAGTTCGAACTTTGCTTGTGCTTGTGATTATTTGTCTATATTTTTTCTCCATCATTTTTTTCCTTTATTTGATATACATTGTTGAATTGTCTGACCACTCTCCTTGTTTGGATTTTGTGCGAGATACGCGGACCGAGGGAGGAGCCCCTCTTGGAGCACCTTCGCACCTATGTGAGGCGACTTTAGCCTAGCACGAAGAAAGATTTGGAGGATTTCGAAGACAAATTTTGAGCACATTTTTGAGCATTTTAGTGCATTTATTTATTTTGTAATTTGAAGTGAGAGAGAGACCCTTTAATTTGTAATAATACAGGTACATTTGGACTTGGACACTCGGGCCCAATTTTCAAGTGTTTGTACACTTGAGGGCTCACCGCGGTTTTCATCAGTTTTTCCACCGCTTGTCATTTTCCGGATTTGTTTTATTATCTTTAATTTTGTGGAATGAGCCCTTAGTTTTTAGGCTTGCTTGATCGTGTAGTCTAAGGCCAAACACTTAACAACCTTTGCATGCACCTATAGATTTATCGTTTGGATTTAGATCTAACTGATTGTTAAACATATAACTTGAAACCACCGCACCGCGAGAGTCCCCGTACAGCGCTGGCAGGACCCATTGTGGTGGGCACCGAGGGGATTCCAAGATCGGACTTTCTAGGTTTCGTTTTGTGTATTTAGCATTTGGTTCATCACGCTAGCAATTGCCTACTTAGGACGATTTCCGTTGGCATATCGACATATAGTATAGGTTTATAAATTCCTGTTTTGCATCCCGCATGGAGAGAGCCAGGAAGCACTGTAAGTCTTCTATCTGAGCATTCATCATTTAGGCACTAGGGTGAGATTTCCATCTTAGTGCCAACTTGCATTGTCTTTTCCGACTCTCTTCCCCTATTTTTGGATCAAATAGGGCTCAAAGAAAAATACAAAAAAACATTAGGCGCTTGTATTGAATTGACTCAAAGCAAGTGATAACACCAAAAAAATTTAAAAAAGGGACTGCTAAAGAAAACTTGACCTAAATAAAATGGGCTAATTGAACACATTGCTTGGGGTGAGCAAAGCCCTCATTTGTATTCAGGTTGCATGGGAAGGTCTCCTTCCAAGTGAGAGAGCAGCTTCGTAAGGATTAGTGCCCAAAATCCAGTTTGTGGCTGCCTTGTGTATCGCCTGGATTTCCGAAGTATTGGCACTTCTATCGTACGTAGACGAGTAGGGCTTGGTCACCATTGATGACTCTCTATTGTGTAGAGCATCGACCTTGTCCGAAGTATTGAGCATAGGCCACACCTTCACGAGGGTGTCTGTCTCATTGTCTTACGTCCGAGTAGGTTCTTGCACGCTCACAGGTGATTCCGTTGCGAGCGAGATCCGAAGTATCGGTTTCGCCTATCGGCTTCCTCCCTTTATTTCTTTGGCTGAGTAGGGATCCAGGAAGGATTACAAGGACTTCAAAAAGTGCAGACTACAAGTTACACAGGAGGAGGACAAGTACGAGATACTTTTATGGCAGTACTCTCTCTCTCTCTCTTATAGGCGTAGCGCTCTAAGGACTCGTTCAAAGATTAATTGCCTGAATTCAATCTAAAAACTACAAAGATAATAGCCGATCCCTTACGGCTTCATGAATTGAGTCGGTGAACCCCTTGTATTGTGTTTGATTGACTAGTTGATTTTAGGTCAAGATCAAAAACACCGCATAGTTGTGCACAATTTTGCCCCCCTCTTCATTTCTCATTCTTGCTCTTCTCAATAGTCACGATGATGGGAAGGAGATCTCTTAGGCTTCTCTGACAGCACCGCTATCCAGCACTCCTCCCTATTCATCTAGACGGCTTTGGGGAGTCTAGAACCAATCTCGGATGCTGAGTTCACTTCCACCATGTTCCCCCTCGACTACCCTTCTTCGTCCATCAGTCTAGTAGTTTCAGAGTTTAGTGCAACACAGAGCTCAGAACATTTGACGACACCTGAGATGGGTTCTTTTGCCTTTTCAGAGAATCCAGCAATGGCAGACAGAGGAGAACACTCAGATGAGCAGGAACACCCTCCATTCTTATATGACCAAGCTGCCATCAACAATTCACTCTTAGCCTCCCTGGAGATCATGTAGAGACAAATCAGAGACCAGGGAGTATTAATGGGTGATATTATGAGAGAGTTGGCGCAGATGCGAGAGGGCAGAGATGGTAGACATGAGGGTGGTGGTGGAGATATACCAGTAGCTGCAGGAGGAGGAGTAGGAGAACCTGACTAGGAGCGGCCACCACAGATGACCATGAGGTAGTTGCACAACCCAGCTGCGACCCTCACTCACCGTTGGATTCAGCTTCCTCCCATTGTTGGGAATTTTAAGCTTCACCCGCAGACGATCCAATTATTGCCCAAGTTTCATGGACAAGGCACCGAGGAACCTCATCTCCATCTGCAGGAATTTGAGATGATTTGTAGCACTGCCCATGACAGATTCGTGGACGAGGACATAATCAAGATGATTGCCTTCCCATTCTCCTTGGCTGACAGAGCAGCCTATTGGCTGAAACACCTTGGGAGGTACGTCACATCCTGGGCACAACTCCAGACCGTCTACTTAAATAAGTATTATCCTCTTGGCCGGACGAATGCAACACGAGCTATGATCAGCAATTTTACAATGATCCCAAATGAACAATTCCATGAGGCTTGGGATCGCTTCAGAGAGCTCATTGACCGGTGTCCACATCATGAAATATCAAAGCCCAACTTGGTTCAGAGTTTCTTCTATGGGCTGACATCGGAGCTGCAGGGGCTAGTAAATGCCTCTTGTGGTGGGTCCTATTTCTCCAAGGGTGAAGACGACGTTTGGGACATTTATGAAGGGATGACAGAGAACTCGACAGTCATGTCCCAAGCCCGTGTCTACACACAGCAGAAACCACCTCAAGGAGCATGATCATTTCAGAGGATTTCCCGCATCGATGCCGGTCCCCACACTCTGTCAGCAGCTGCAGCCCAAGCCGAATCCGTAGCAGCTGACATGGGAATCATTAGCGAGAAGTTGGACTGCCTCAAGATCCTCGAGAAAAAGCACAGTCAAGGTCTTGCTCAGATGGACCTTATTACGAAGACAATGAGTGACCTGAAGACACAGATTCTTTGCATCCAGGAGGCACAGACGTCTACTCAGTAGCCACCCAGGTCACGGGCTAATCCCAGCAGTAGCAGCTCCACCCGGCCTTCGGCCACGCACTGCCAAGTCCATCACATCCAAGCAGAGCCGGTCCAACAGCTACAGTATTACCCGTCACAACCACAATCTCAGGACACTTAGATGGTGGTCTATCATCCTGATTAGCCACTGGCAGTTCTACCTCCACCATCCTTCGAGCAGGAGCCATTGATGGAAGTCAATGGGATATGGTATGATCGATACCCACATCCAGTCGGGATTCGACACGATCACCCCAGATTCTGCTGGACCACTGGAGGGACCTCTTCCCAACAGCAGCCTCCAGCTCAGGGCCATCAGAACAGCCGGCAACACCAGCAGCAGCCCCAGTATGCCCACCAGCAGTACCAGCATGGTCCTCGTCCCGCCTATCAGGGACAACAGTAGAGGCAGCGTCAGCAGCCTCACCAGACATACTCCCAGCCTCCCCAATACCAGCAATAGCCTCATTTCCAGCAGGGAACACTTTCGATTCTCAGGCGCCTGCCTTTGAGAACCCAGCGCTCGATGACCTCGCCTGCTTGCTCTCTGAACATCAAGTATCCTTCCGGCGGGAAATGGACGAGTTCCGGCAGGAGATGAGGGATATCATCAAGGGCAAGGCCGCCATACCTGCACATATTGAGCCTAACCCGAACAATCTGAAAAGGAAGTCTGAGCAGGTACAGTTTACAGAGGATACCTCTCCTAGTGATTATTTGAGTGACATGTCTTCTTTGTATGATGCTGATTTCGTGACTACTAGGAGCGGTAGGATGCCAGCCGGCAACGCCTCATCTGAGCGACAACAACACGAGGAATCAAGAGCGCCATATGAGTAGAGTAGCGGTGCTGATGCCGCTAATGATGATGTGGATGACGGTGGTGCTGATGCCACCAAAGATGGAGATCCAGATGGCGGTACTGAGCCCGTCATTATACCTGATGCAGACGGTGGTGCTGAAGCCACCATTTTTGATGTAGAGCCAGAGCGCGGTGCTGATGCCGCCAAGTCAGATGCCGTTGGTGGTACTGAAGCTACCACTTCTACTTCTGTTGAGCTCCCATGTGTAGTGTTTCCACCTTTTGTATCTCAGGAATGTGATAACAAAAAGAACAAAAAATGAATAAAGGAAAGGTTTTTGTATCTACTTCGAGTCCATATGTGTTGCATGGTGATAATTGTATGGATTCCATTCCTTCACAGGCACAGGAACCTATTCCCAGTCTTCCATCTGAGGAAGCCCCTACTATCCCCTTCCCTGAAGCACTCCGTTTGGCGAAGGGGAACAAAAGAGAAAATCCAAAAAAGACTCAATAGGTAGAGTTCAGCAACCATATGGTCGACAGATTCCAGATCCAGCTAACTCTACAGGAGGAACTTGAGCGCCCCTCTTCCTAAAGAACTTGAGAGAGAAGACTACAATGCACAAGAAGAAGAGGAACCACAGAGATCAGATCCATGTGCTCATTCATACTACTTGTTGCACCATTCAGAACCGACTGCCAGCCAAGAAACCTGATGTAGGAGCTCCCTATGCCAGGTGCGAGATTCAGGAGCAGCGGTTCGATCGTACTCTATTAGACAGCGGATCTTCAATCAACCTCCTTCCGGCAGCCTTACTCGACTGATTCGAGTTTGGTCCTCTTCTTCGGAGCAGGACGGTCCTTCAATTTGCTGATAGGTCGACTAAGAGGCTGAAGGGGTTGTTGAGAGATGTGGTCATTACCATTCAGGGCATGAAATTCCCCATGGACTTTGTTGTATTGGACATGGAGATCCCTGAATCGATAACAGATGCCCCCATCATACTTGGCCGTCCATTCTTGGCCCCTGCCAAGGTGATGACCGATCATGATAGTGGGAAGGTATGCTTTCGCGTAGAGGGCGAAAGTATACGAATAGAGACGATCGACGAAACCAGAGCGAAGGAATCAACATACTCAGAGCAGTCCAGTGATATCGAGCAAATGACAGAGGTTGAGCGAGACATCCACCAGGAGTGTGATTTTGTGATGACAGATGATGAATCCATTTGGACAAACCCAGTAGCATTGACCCTCGCCTTGCCTGCAGATTCACTCTATTTACATCTTATGGCAGTTGAGAGCCTAGAGAGCACACCCCTGGATGAGGATACCGTCGAGGCTAACAACTCTGTGATGAGTGATGATGCAGAATTTCATTCTTATTCTTCTACCTCAGATCCCTTGGATTCAGACATCGATTGGGATGATTTCGATGATTATTTGCCGTGTCTGATTACTTTTGAGACGATAGCCATGACGGAAGCGAGCCAGTACAATTCATGATGAGTCAGCAGGGTTCCCTTCGTCAGATTCTCATGCACGGTGAGAGATCTCCCATGCAGACCTGGTAGCCTTCACACAGACATATTAGAAGCCAGATCTGCCACCTCCCAATTACCCATAATTGAAACCCTTGCCGCAGTCGCTGAAGTATAGATTCCTTGCGGGTGAGCCAGATATGCACCCAGTCATTATCTCAACAGTTTTGACTAGAGAACAAGAATCTCGTCTGATGGAGGTTCTTGAAAGAAACCGCAAGGCAATAGGATGGAGTATAGCTTATCTCCAGGGGATCAGTCCGGCTCTGTGCTCCCACCACATCTATCTTGAGGAGGACGCTAGGCCTTTGCGTGAGTTCCAACGACGGCTGAACCCGAACCTTCGAGATGTAGTCATGAAAGAAATATCGAAGTGGTGGAGCGCCGATTTTATCTACCCATCTCCGACTCCAAGTGGATTAGTCCATTACATGTGGTACCCAAGAAGACGGGTATCACTACAGTTGTGAATGAGTCTGGAGAGGAGATAGCTACCCGGGTGCCCACTTCTTGGAGGGTCTGTGTGGACTACAGACGATTGAATCAGGCCACCAAGAAGGATCATTTCCCACTACCATTCATTGATCAGATTATCGAGAGGTTAGCTAGGAAGAGTCACTACTGTTTTCTTGACGGGTACTCCGGTTACACTCAAGTGGCCATTGTGCCCGAAGACCAGGAGAAACCGACATTCACCTGTCCGTTTGGGACTTATGCTTTCAGACGGATGCCCTTTGGTTTATGTAATGCCCCCGCGACATTCCAAAGGTGCATGTTGTCCATTTTCTCGGACATGGTGGGTGAGTGTTTGGAGGTCTTCATGGGTGAATTCTCGATCTATGGCGATGGGTTTGATGCTTGTCTTGACTGCCTAGACCGTGTGCTTCAGCGTTGCATAGAGGTCAACCTTGTCTTGTCTTGGGAGAAGAGTCACTTCATGGTGACTCAAGGGACGGTCCTTGGCCATATCATCTCCGACAGGGGCATGGAGGTTGATCCGGCTATGGTGGATGTCATTAGGAAACTCAATCCACCATCCAATTTACGTCAATTGCGGTCTTTTCTAGGGCATGTCAGTTTCTACCGATGGTTTATTCAGGACTTCAGTAGTATTGCCCGACCGCTTACTGATTTGCTGACGAAAAACACCGAGTTCATTGTATATGATAAGTGTCTCGCGTCTTTTGAGACTCTCAAGAATATGGTTGTCACGGCTCCTGTCCTTCAGCCACCCGATTGGTCTCTCCCATTCAAGATCATGACGGACGCTTCTGATTTTGCCGTAGGGGTTGTGCTTGGACAAAGGAGGGATGGATTGTCGTATGCCATTCACTACGCCAGCCGGACTTTGGATGCCGCTCAGCGGAATTATACCGTGACAGAGAAGGAGAAGCTGGCCGTAGTATTTGCTTTGGATAAGTATCGATCATATATTCTCGGATCTAGAGTGACTATCTTTACAGATCACACCACCATCCGGTATCTCATGGCCAAGAAGGATGCCAAAGCTCCCCTTACCAGATGGATCCTTCTGCTCCAGGAGTTTGATATTGAGATTAAGGATAAGCCTAGAGTTAAGAATGTGGTGGCGGATCACCTCTCCCGCTTATAGAACTTTGAGGAATCTAAGCTCAGCGCACCTATTACTGAGACGTTTCCAGATGAGGCAATCTTGGCTATCACCTCGCTCCCATGGTATGTCGACGTTGTGAACTATCTTGTCACCAAGACAGTTTCACAGGGTTGGCCTAGGCAGAAACTTGAGACCTTCCTAGCGAAAGCCAAGTTTTACCATTGGGAGGATCCCGTGCTTTATCATGAGGGAGGGGATAGCATCTGGAGGAGGTGCATTCCTCAAGAAGAGCAGCATAGCGTCCTCACCTACTGCCACAAGCTTGAGGCAGAAGGACATCATTCTGGGAGACGGACAACCCAGAAGGTGCTCCAATCCGGCCTTTGGTGGCCTACTCTCTTCAAGGATTCAGATGAGTTCGTCAAGAGATGTACTAACTGTTAGAAAATGGGTACTTGCGGACAGAGAGACATGATGCCCATGCAGCCCATTCACTTTTGTGAGGTTTTTGATGCATGGGGGATTGATTTCATGGGCCCATTTCTTAAAAGTCAGGGGTTTGAGCACATTTTGCTCGCTGTGGATTATGTCAGTCGATGGGTTGAGGCCATCCCCACCTGAGCCGCAGATGCTAAGACCGTGTGTCGATTTTTGAGGAAAAATATCATTTCACGGTTCGGGGTGTCTAGAGTTCTGATTTCAGATGGAGGGTCTCATTTCATTAATGATAAAGTTAGGGCCCTTGCAGACGAGTTTGACATTGACCATCGTGTTGCCATGTTGTATCACCCTTAGACTAATGGTCTGGCCGAAGTATCGAATAGGGGGATCAAGACTATCTTACAGAAGGTTGTCCGCTCAGACCGAAAGGATTGGTCACAGCTTTTGGACTCGGTCTTGTGGGCCTATCGGACTTCCTTCAAGACACCATTAGGGACATCTCCCTTTCGTCTCATCTATGGCAAGTCGTGCCATCTTCTAGTGGAAATCAAGCACAAGTCACTTTGGGCAGTTACTGAGTTATTATTGGATCCCGAGAGTATAGGAGAACAGAGGAAAGCAAAGTTGGCAGCCCTGGAGGAGTTGAGAGATACAACCTTTTCTAGCAGCCTACAGTATAAGGACAAAGTGCAAACATGGCACGATTCTCATATCAGCCATAAACAGTTTGAGCCCGATCAGCGTGTATGGTTGTTTGATTCTAGGCTGAAGTTATTTCCAGGGAAATTACAAAGTAAGTGGAAAGGTCCGTATGTGGTCAGGAAGGTACATGACAATGGTAGCATTGATATATCCGAGCTGTCATCTTCCTCTACCTTTCGTGTTAACGGTCAACGCCTGAAGCTATATCTAGATCATGATCCGCCGACCGGTGACGTTGCCCCCATTCTTCTGGTATGAGATGTGATCTTTGACTCATATCATTTGCATCTCATACATGGGTATCACTTCCATCTTCCGTTGTATAGATCCATCTGTCCATATCATTCTTTCATTCGTCCATCTGTTGATATCTTTTCTTCTTTTCTTCTTTTCCTTCTCTATCCTCTGTATCTATCAAAAAGGTGTCGCCCCTTGTAGACAGTTTTCTATACTTAGGACGTACTTCGTCCTAAGTATGGGGGGGTGTACACCCCGAGTGTTTTATTCTTTTTTATCCTCTTCATTGTCTCCTCTTCTTGTCTATACTTAGGGATATCCTTCCCTAAGTATAGGGGGAGACAGTCTAAGTACAATCTGTTCATTCCCACCCTTGACCCTCCCTACTTTGTGTACAGTCTGCTATACTTAGGATTATTTCATCCTAAGTATGGGGGGGACGGTCAACTTCTCATTGATTTATTCCTTTTATTTTTTAGACTTGCCTATAATTAGTACGAGTTATGTCTTCTCTTTTCTCTCCGATCTATGAGGACATAGCTCAGGCTAAGTATAGGGGGGTCGTATATACTGTGTATATACTTTAGTCATAACTCGTACTTTCGTATTTTTACCAATAAATATGGCTAATTATTCTTATAAAATTCATTAGAAACCTTAACAAAAAGATGTGATTATTCCTCAAATACTTTTTGTATTTACTGATTCAGGTGAAAATATTTTTTGCAAAATGATTGAAAAATAGTTTTAAAACCCTTGTGAAAAATCTTTTGAAAACTATTTGGAAAATGTTTTGTTACATGTTTTCAACCTTTGTAAAATATTTTGATTGTAAAATTATTTTCTTTGTGTGAAAGAAAAAGTTTGAAAAATGATTTGCAAATGGTTTGAAAAATGGTTGCAAAAATACTTTGAAAAATCTATCTATACTGTATGAAAAACCTTTACAAAATAATTTTCAAATGTGTATACATGTTTGAAAAATTGTTTGTAATAATTATTTTGGACTATAGTTTTCAACTTGTGTGAAAAACCTGTGTCAAATAAGTTTGAGGAATACATACATCTCATCTAAAATTCTCTATATATATACCTATAAAATTGACCACTTACCCTTGTAAATTCTTAAAATCCACTTCTTGTAAATAAAAGATGCATCCCTGTGTAAATATTTGTACCTAGTTTTTAGCCAAAATCTTTTGACTTTCAAAAATCCCAAAAACATTTGCAAAATTAAAATCCAAAAACATTTGAAAAATCTCTTTGAAAAATCTAAAAAAATGCATATTCATCATCTTTTCAAAAATCCATAAAAAGTTCAAAATCTTTGAAAATTGCATCACAAAAATATTTTCTGCATAGCATTTGCATAGCATTCGCATTTTTTCGGATTGAGTTTAATAGTTGAACGAGTCTAAGTAAAATCCGAAGATTGGAGCTTGGTTGGACCTTAAATCTACCTAATTAACAGGAACCTTATAAGAGCTGGAATTGAGGTACTTCAGGTCTAGTTGACTTAATTCTTTGAGGATCACGCGACTTGGTTCAATGGATTCTTGACTGCCTAAGTAGAGTATTTCGGAGCACACGCACGACTCTTGTTGATAATGACCTAACTTGGACGCACCTTTCACTTGGCTCAACTCAGTTGGAGTGGTGAGGAGGTTGGATTTGCCAGTATGAGACACACACAGGTGGAAACATTTGTCCTCCTCTAGGGAGGGAAGTGCACCCCAACCCGTCCAGTGATGATGAGTTTCGAGGATAGGAGATTGTGGGTTGCAATAAAGCTTCAAAAGAGGGATAGTCTACTAGCTCAAGAGGAAAAACTCCCTATGTAAATGCTGCTGTGCATAGTATTCAAAAAAATGCAAAAAGCAAAAACTATCAAAAGTGGACAGGCCTGTACAAAAATAAAAATGCCTGCCGAAGTGTACATATGTGTAAGGTCAAATAAGCAAGCTTGAGCTTCAAAGTCAAATCATGTGAGCCTGTAGCTGGATGACTTGACTACACTGGTCGTGCATCCTAGTATTTCATATATACCTTAGCCATAACTCGTACTTTGTGTGAGTGTGTTAATAAATAAAAATGGCTAAAAATCCATAAAAATTAAAAATTTTCCCTTGTATATAAAATTCTTCTTGCACATACCTATTTATTTATAAAATTATTTTTGTACAAATGATTGTAAAAGTCTTTTGTGTAAATAGCTTGTAAATATTTTCATATCAAAAATTATGTATATAGTACAAAATTTTTGTAAAATGTTTTGGAAAAACAAAAAGTTTGCAAAAACCTTGTGTAAATTTTTGTAAATATTTTGCAAAACTTCGCATCCATACATACATCCATGTTTTCAAACATTTTTCAAAAATTTTGCACATTTGTAAATATTTGTAAATTGCATATTTGTAAATAGCATCTTTGTAAATACTTGTACAATTTTTCCAAATCGTAGTTGACATTTAAACTGGCCTGGAATTAAATTGACAAATGGAGATTGGTTAAGACCTTAATCCACCTAATAATAAGAGGAACCTTATAGGGCTTAGGATTGAGACTTTTCAGGTCCATTGGGACTTAATTCTTTGAGTCCACTAGGCTATGAGCATATGTCATCTTGATGAGACTAAGTAGAGCACTTAACAACACACACATGACTCTCAGAGACAATGGCTTTACTTGCACCAACACTTTGGCACATATCTCTCCACGGATGAGGTGGTGAGGAGGCAGTTTCCTTTGGCTTGGGGTAGCATATGAGGGTAGTACTTCTAGGCGGAACCTCTCTTCTTCTTATAGTGAAGGAAGTGCGTCTCAACTTGGTCTGGTGGTTATGAAGTCTAAAGACTGAAGCCGTGGGTTGCAATAAAGCTTCAAAAGAGGGATAGTCTACTGGCTCAAGAGGAAAAACTCCTTGTATATATGCTGCACCATGTAGATATGTTGTACAGATGCACACACAAAAAAAAGGTTCAAAAAGAAAAGAACTCCAAAAAAGTGGTGGGTCGGATTGAAAATTTAATAATCCCACCGGAGTGTATATAGTCAAATAAAGCAAAAGCTTACGGTATACATGTTCCAATCTCATGAAGCTTGCAGCGGGAGACTCAACTACACCGGTTAGAGCTCCCAAGGATACATGGCTACACTGGCCATGGTCTGACCGAGCTCCAATATTTCAATTTAACGAAGGATAGTTTAATAATCAACCTTGATTTCGCCTCTTTTTCTTTTTCTTTCTCTTTTGCACTTCTTTTTCAAATAAGTGTTTGATAAGGGACTAGCAAAAGTAAAGTATAGAGGGGGTGATGAATCCCACTTCATCACTCTTTGTTCCTTTATTTTAGCTAGAAACTTGAGCAAAATACCTTGTAAATATGTGTAAATATCATAAATTGCCAAAACACATGCATCATGTAAATATGCATAATTAGCATGATTTTGTGCCAAAATGAAGGAATAAAGAAGCACAAGAAAAAGAGGGAAATATTTCGAATAAATATTGAGTGACCTAATCCCAAGGGAGGGCTCAGCATGGGCCTGACCGCAAAAGAATTCAAGTAGAGAGAGATAGGGAAGCTCAACTGTGTGTACATATACCAATGTATATAAATAAAATTATTTTCCTCTAATACGTGTTTCTGATATTTTGTACATATTTCTAAAAATAAAACTAAAATAAAAATGAGAAAAACAAAAGGAAAATAAAAATAAATAAAAACCTTTCTCATCAGTGTATATACCATGTATATAGAATAACATACATATTTATTTTCTCTTTGTAAATAAATAATTAAAATCTAATAAAAATATGTTTATATTCCATAATTCATGGTGTAAATAAATAAAATAAAAATCAGAAAAATAAAAATAAAAAGAAAAAGAATAAAAATCAATTCCCACTCTGTGTATATGCCATGCACATATGTATATACCCATATTTATTTAACCCTTGTAAATACATCATAAAAATAAAATAAAAATATCTTATTATTCCAAATTTTATGTTGTAAATAAATAAAATATAAAATTGGAATAAATGTACAAAAATAAACAATTAAAAATAAAAATAAAAAAATACATATATGTATATACCTATATATAATAATAATATTTGTAAATACGTAATATATTTATCAAAAAATAAATAAAAATCACTAAAAATTAATTTGTAAATAAATAGAAAATTTTCATGTTTAAAGTTTTTCGAAATAAAGGCATTTACTATTTTTTATTGAATTTTCAATTAATTAATAAGTGGTTGCTCCTGATTGGTCCACGGGGAATGTTGACCCCCGGTCAACTCCCCCCCGGACCATTCAACTCGGATCTGTGCGCCCTGACCCGACTTCTCATAATTATCCCCGCATGATCCGAGCTCCATTCGCCTAAACCACGGGTCCTAATCATACTTCACTGATCCGAGATCTTCGCCCGAACCTTTGCCTAGGGGTCCGTGCTTCACCAAGCCGGACCCGACTCCTTCTTCTCGGACCTGCACCAGTATATAACATCACCTCCGCCGCACCTTTTCTCATTTCCTTGGCTACGCCCCTTCGTCCCAAGACCTCCACCTTACTCCCCAGATTGACAGTTGCGCGAGGCGGGTGTCGAAGAGAGGAGGAGGAGCCTCCAGCCATCGATCCGACGACCCTCGTCGCCGTGCGCCGTCGCGAGGTGCGCTGAGCCTCGGACTTCGACGCTCCTTGAGGCCAAGACCCCCCTGAGCTCCGGGACTCATCCCCAGTCGATATCCTTCATCAGGTAGACCCGTTAGCTCGTCTTTCATCTTTCATTTTCGATCTTCGCTTCTTAGCTCCGCCAGCTCCGCCCTAGTGGCCGGAGCTCCGCCAGCCCATCCTACCCATACCGATACCCTCGCCGACTCATCGTCACCCTTCTTTCATGATCTGATCATCTCGGCCTTGGCCACCAAAGCCAGAATCGAGCTGGGCTCCATCCGCCGCCTTCGCCGGAGCCTTCATCCGCTTACCCACATCGCTTCTTTCCCTCTTTTTGCGAATAACCCCCACCGGAGCATTCCTCCGAGCGAGCCTTTGCTTTGCAGGTGAATAAATAGCAGGTACCCCCTTGGCCATGCTTTCACCCCTTCGCCGGAGCTCCTCCAGGTCGCTCGTCCCTCGCCGAACGATCCGATCGTTGGAAGCTTCATCGAAGGCCGCCACCCGACGCGGAGAGTCATCGCGAAGAAGACCCTCTCCTGCTGGATCGTCTCCGGCGAGCCGGGGAACCTCACCTGGGAGGTGTTCTTCCTCATCCATCGCCAGCCTCGGATCTCCTCGCCGCTCCAGATTGCATCTCCATCGTCCGCGCTCTGCGATGTCAGACCGTCAGATCATGGTCTGACGGGCACGCGCCACCCATGTTCGCCATGCTCCTTCACCGTTGGATCGTCCAGGCGGCTGCACCAGGACCGCACATCAGCAGCCAACTGTGCCTCGACACCTGGCACCTCACGTGCGCCATCACGCGCCTCGGCTGGGTAATTGCACCCACACCCCTACAGCTTTCAGTTGTTATAGTTTAGTTTATTAAATAAATTTTCTCTCTTGGACATTTTACACTTAGGACTTGATGTTTATGTTATTTGCATTTTTGTCCCTGCCTGTGTGAGACACGTGCTTTGTCACATGATATTTGGACAAATTGCATGTTTAGGGCTTGGGTTTATGCAGTGTTATGAAATGAAAATTACTTTCTGATATTTGCATTTATACCCTTGTGCGTGGATTTTAATCAACATGTGCTGAATATTTGGACATTTTGCGCTTTTCTCTTGAAATTTTTGCGCGTGTTATGATTTAGCCCCTGGAAATAGTTTTTCTTGCATCCAGGTCCCTATGCACTGTGAGCCTTTGTTTTTATTGAATAAAATAGCAAATTAAATCCAAATTAGGTGAAATTTGGATACTGGCTCCTGCCACAGTGTAAAAATTTTCCTAAATTTTTGGTACATTTTTATGCTTTTTGATATTTTTTAATAATTCAAAAACATTGTTTTTTGTTACTGTCTGATTTACAAAATCAAAGAAAAATATAAAAACTATTTTAAAAATTATAAAAAAATCAGGGTAGGTTAGCTTTAGTGTCTTTGAATTTCTATCCATTTTTCGTTACTTTAGATATATAAAAACTCTAAAAATTGCAAAACCCTAAAAAACTCATAAAAATTCTAAATAAATTCTAGAAAAATAAAAAATACAAACTCTTTTTCTGAATTTTAGTTGTTGTTTATACTTTTCATAAAAATCACCTCCAGACTTTTATAAGTCCATTTGACATTTTTAGTGGACATTTCAAGTCTGTCTGAACAGTGATTCCTAGTTTTCCCTCTTTTGATTTTTAGAAAATCAGATAAAAATTGGAAAAATCTAAAAAATTCACCAAAAACACTAAAAAAAATCTAAAAAACATAAAAACATTTTGTTTGATTTTTTGGAGCCTTTTGAGTGATTAAATAATTGGTTGTATTGGCTTGCTTTTACCTTATCTTATAAAATCAAAATTACAAAAAAACATTAAAAAATTATAAAAACCTACCAAAAATATATTTCTTCTCATTTTTGATCTTGACTACTTCGTAGGCCGCAAAGCCAATTCGTGCTCCCTGAGTCCGACCCTGGGTGCTATACCAGGTTAATCATTTAGCGATGACCAATATTTCTGTTTTGATTGTTTTATCTTCTTGTTTGGTGGTTGATAATCTCAAAAATCGATCGGTCTTGTGTTCCACACAAGGCGGGAACACAGTCGAAGTGTCAACCAATCAAATCTTGAAATTAATCAACAATTAACCCACACTATAGATCAAGGAAATAGAAATAAATGTGGAGTTAAAATTTATTTTTAACTCTGCACAAAATGTGTAGCAAGCAAGTATGCAGAGAGTTCGAACACAGGGAGCAAACAGGGTAATTCAAACTAATGTTGGTGAGTGAAAGTGTGTGATGTCTACACTAAGCAAGCAAGCAAAGATTTTTGTGGGTTTTTAATTTAATTTTTTTTATTTTTTTTAATTTTCTGATTTTTTATATTTTATATTCTATATATTTTTTCTTTTTCAATATTGGAAGATAAAGGCTATGTATAAAAGAGAGGGTAGAATATTTATAAAAATGTGCAAAAATTGCCAAAAATTCAGGAATAAAATCTTTTTGATATTTTTAGGATTTTTTACTGTTTTTGTGATTTTTTTTGGGTATTTTGCAAACTGTTTTTGGTATTTTTAAATACTGAAATAAGGGAAAACAGTGAAATGTGTACTGGTTGTGAGTAAAATAGGAATTAAAATTAGCAAACAGTCACCAAAATTTTTCACACTAATTTTCAAATAAAGATAATGAAATATAGAACAAACAGGAACTGAGTTTGTATTTTTCTGAGTTTTCTTGGATTTTATAGATTTTTTTGATATTTTTGAGTCTTTTTTGAATTTTTAAGGTTTTTCTTTTGAGATTTTTAGTGATTTTTGGACTGACACTAAAATAGGTTAAAAGACACACTAGGGAATTTTTTTGGAATTTTTCGAGGTATTTTAATATTTTTTGGCATTTTCTAAGCTAGACAGTGAATAAAAAGCATGTTTTTGATTTTTAATAAATATAGAAATAAAATAAAATCAAAAACTAAAATGCTAGCATCAAAGAAAAAGCTACAGGAACTTAACTTTATTTTTGTGGAATTTTTGGAGTCAAAATAGTAATTTAAATAATTAAAACGAGCATCCAAACATTAATCAGGCCTGACAAGGGTATATGTGCAACTTTTCAAACATCCAGGGGGTACATGCAAAACTTCCACTAAGTTTTAAACTGAATATTTAAATTACAGGACCAAACAACAATTGCAAAAGCCGCAGGGATGTCGGCGCAATTTACCCACTAGGGGCGCGTGACTTGTACGCACCTGGCGAGGACTGAAACGTAATTTTCAAAAACCCGGGGGCTATCTTGCAATTTTTCCAAAAATATAACACTTAATATTCAAGTTTTGGTACTGAAACAAAATAGAACAAAAACCGAGGGCCTCAATGCAAAATGCCCCCACCTCACGTGTACAGGTCACGTGAGGTGACGTGGCAGAGGACCTAAATGCAAATAAAATAAAGACGAGGGTCTTTTTGCAATTTTTACAAAATTTTTAAACTATGAATAAAAGTTACTGGACTAAAAGAGAGACACAAAAATAGCGAGGGTATACTTGCAAAAATCCCTCGCTGGGCCGATCCGACGGCGGTGTAGGCGCTGGTGACGCGTGGCGCGGATCCAACGGCTGGTGGCTAGGCGCGATCCAGCAGCGGGGGACGCGCCACTTATCCACAAGTACCTGCACAAAAAAGTTACGGAGGTCGAGGGCAAAATACCTCGACCTCCAGTGGCTCTCGAAATGGAGTGAAGGGCGAAATAGGTACTCGCCGGAGTTGCGCTCCGGCGAGGTGATCGATGAGGAGATCGGATGATCGATTCGACGAGGAAAGAGGGTTTGGATGATCCTACGACTATGAGGAACGTGATGTGGATAAAAAGAAACAAAGAAACGGCCTCGATGGCCTGGGGCCAGAGGGTGGATACCTCGACAGCGGAGCTTCATCGGAGGTGTGGAACACGCGTCGATCAGGTGCTATCCCGCCGCCTTGAAGCCCAGAGCTTGGAGCTATCACCTCCAGGCACCTCGAGCTCGACTAAGGGGGGAAGATCGGTGGAAATTACGGTTCAAAAATCAAATCGAAGTTGAGGGATTTCTTAAGTATGGTTGACGGTCATGGTGGAAAGAACGAGGTGTGGTGGTGGTTGGCGTGATGCACGTCCCAAGATGAACCTTGGGCGTGATTCCTTGATGCACGGGCTGCAAAAGTGGTGAAGAGAGTATCGTATTTTGGTGAATGGATTAACCTCGAAAAAAGGGGGAAGATGGGGGTCAACACACTCTGACAGAGTCACAGAGGCTGGGTCAGAGAGTTGACCGAGGTCAACTCTCAGACCCTCCTGGTTGGTCCACGTGGACCAACCAGGAAAAACCTTGGAAAAATGTCTTAATAAATCATTTTAAAATAGTAAATGGTGTTATTTTAATTAGGTGATAAAATAAAAAGTGTTCATAATTTTATCTAGTATTTTATTCCGATTTTTAATTATTTTTATGAGTCATATTTTTATGAGTTTACTTTTTACCCCTTTTATAGGTATAATACCTATGTGTTTTAGCATTTTATTTTTATTTAGTGTATTTTAATTTTATTATTTTTATTTGTTATTTTCTAAAATTATAAAATAATTTTATCTACACAAATATATTTTTGTTTTATTTTTCTGATATGTTTTGTATATTAAATAAAATATAAAGGTATAATGTATAGGTATACATATAGGTATAATACCTGTATACTCTATATATGTTTATTTTTATTTTGAGTTTTCTTTAGGTTTTTATTCCAATTTTAATGTGCGTAATTATCATAAGTAATATTTACATAATTATAAAAATATAAAAATATAGAAATAATGAATAAATAATAAATTGAATATTTTAATCTTTACAAGTATACAATGAGGGTCCAAAACTCAACTTTCAAACCGTAGCTCTGCCAAATGCGAAACCACCGCCATTAAATAGCTTATTTTATTCTATATACAATTAAAGGTGAGTATGCTGCATTTGGAGTTGTCAGTTGTGAGATACGGGTCTGGGAAGTTGGGATTCTGGGTTCTTATTCAGACTATAACTTTTTATCTGTACATTATTTTTTTGTGAAATCAATTTTGTATTTTTCTATATAAAAGTATCTACAACTTTCGTGACAAAGTTTCTTTATTTGATGCACAAAAAGTGAAACCAAAAATAGGTCCCAAAATGAATAAAGAATGGATAAAATAAATAGGTATTTTTATTGTATTTTGGCCCTTATCTCCCCCTACTTTATTCCTTGTCGACCTATTCATCAAGATGCCTAGGTCTCGGGATTTTGGGTCATAAAATATTTACAATATTTTATTCTTTTTCTTTTCTTTTATTTATTCTATAATTTTGGCTTTAATTACAGTATTTTAGACACTAATGGGATGCACATGCGTGAATGCTAATATGATGGTTTTAATGCTATTTACAAGCATTTGCTAGGGTTTTTGGTGCCAAAATGATAGAATAAAGATGATGAAATGTGGATTCATCATCCCTCTATACTTTACCTTTGCTAGTCCCTAGCAAACACTTATGCAATAAGTGAAAAAAGAAAGAAAGAAAAGAAAAAGAAGAAGAACTTGGATTTAATTTGATTATCAAACTTGTCTTCACAAAATCAAAGTTTGGAGCTTAAGTCGGACCTTTGGAATTTTAGTGGGGCGGACCCTTAGTGAGAACCGAATTTGAAATCCAATAGTCCTTGAGAATCCCAAAACTTGTCCAAGTCTCCTCAATAGCCAGGTTAGAAATACTTCAACTCATAAGCAAACTCTTACGACTATGAGTTTGACTCGTACAGTGTAAGTGATATGTAGATCCCCACCTCAGAAGTAACAAAGAAACAACCTCCCCCACCCTGGTAACTCTAATGCCTCGGTCTAGCAACTCTTTCCTCGAGACGCGGGGTATTCCCTTCTAAGTTCAAGTGCAACCGGCTCAAGAAGAGGGGGAATAAGAGGTATAGAATTTTGGGAGCTCAACCAGTGTAGCTAAGTCTCCCGCTGCAAGCTTCATGAGATGTAACATGGATACCATAAGCTTTTGCTTTATTGGACTATATACACTCCGGTGGGGTTATTAAATTTTCAATCCGGCCCACCACTTTTTTTGCAGTTCTTTTCTTCTTATTTTTTTCATATCTACATGGTGCAGCATATATACAAGAAATTTTCCTCTTGAGCCAGTAGACTATCCCTCTTTTGAAGCTTTATTGCAACCCACGACTTCTGTCTTTAGCCTTCATCACCACTAGACCAAGTTGAGGCGCACTTCCTTCATTAGAAGAAGAAGAGAGGTTCCGCCTAGAAGTACTACCCTCATATGCTACCCCAAGCCAAAGGAAACTGCCTCCTCACCACCTCATCCGTGGAGAGCTATGTGAAAGGTGCAGGTGTCCAAGTTAGGTCATTATCAACAAGAGTCGTGCGTGTGCTCCGAAATACTCTACTTAGGCAGTCAAGAATCCATTGAACCAAGTCCCGTGATCCTCAAAGAATTAAGTCAACTAGACCTGAAGTACCTCAAACCCAGTTCCTATAAGGTTCCTGTTATTAGGTAGATTTTAAGGTCCAATCAAGCTCCAATCTCCGGATTTTACTTAGACCTATTCAACTATCAAACTCAATCTGAAAAATGCTCATGCTGTACAATGCTATGCGGAAAATATTTTTGTGATGCAATTTTCTAGATTTTGAACTTTTTATGGATTTTTGAAAAGATGATGATGCATATGCAGATGCAATTTTTTGTATTTTGAAAAGATTTTTCAAATGTTTTTGGATTTTAATTTTGCAAATGTTTTTGGGAATTTTGAAAACAAAAGTTTTGGCTGAAAGTTAGGTGAAAATATGTACACGGGAGTGCTTCTTATATACACAAGAAGTGGATTTTAAGAATTTACAAGGGTAAGTGGTCAGTTTTACAAGTATATATACATAGTGGATTTTAGTGAGATGTATGTATTCCTCAAACTTATTTGACACAAGCTTTTTTCAAACAATTTTTGAAAAGTATAGTCCAAAATAATTTTTGCAAACATTTTACAAACATGTACACACATTTGAAAATCATTTTGCAATCGGTTTTCCAAACAGTATATATAGATTTTTCACATATTTTTGCAACCATTTTTCAAATCATTTGCAAATCATTTTTCAAACATTTTATTTCACACAAAGAAAAGAAGTTTTACAAACCACACATTTTTACAAAGATTGAAAACATGTAACAAAATGTTTTACAAATAGTTTTCAATAAATGTTCACAAAGATTTTCAAACTATTTTTCAAACATTTTGCAAATAAACATTTTCACCTGATTTATTAATTAGTATATACAAAAAGAATTTGAGGAACAGAACACCTTTTTATTAAAGATGTTTAATGCATTTTAAAGAATTATTAGCCATATTATTAGGAAAGTACGAGTTATGGCTAAAGTATATACGCAGTATATACGACCCCCCTATACTTAGCTTGAGCTATGTCCTCATAGATCGGAGAGAAAAGAGAAGACATAACTCGTACTAAGTATTGGCAAGTCTAAAGAATAAAGGAATAATGAATGAATCAACGAATGAGAAGTTGACCATCCCCCCTATACTTAGGATCAAATAATCCTAAGTATAGCAGAATGTACACAACGCAGGGAGGCTCAAGGGTGGGAATGACCAGATCGTACTCAGATTGTCTCCCCCTATACTTAGGGTAAGATATCCCTAAGTATAGACAATAAGAGGAGACAATGGAGAGGATCGAAAAGAATAGAATCAACTCGGGGTGCACCCCCCCCTATACTTAGGACAAAGTACGCCCTAAGTATGGAAAACTGTCTACAAGGGCGACACCTTTTTGATAGATGAAGAAGGTAGAAGAGGAAAAGAAGAAAAGAAGAAAAGAAAAAGAGATGAGACTAGAAATGAGATTATGAGAATGTACACATCGCTTCCCCTATACTTAGGGTAAAAGAAGCCCTAAGTATAGGCAACAACAGGAGTGATCACACGAAACGAAGAATGAACACTCGGCTCGTCCACCCCCCTATACTTAGGACAAAGTACGTCCTAAGCAAGGCAAACACGAGAATGGGTGGCCGAGCAATACGGAAGAAAGAACCGAGGTACACAAGGGAATATACAACGGAGATGGATATACACATGATCAAGAAGGTGGAAAGCTGACCTTCTTGCGAGACCGCTGAGGGATAGATCTGATATGGTGTATGTCGACATCGGGGTCCCCAGTGGACGGAAGCCGATCAGGGTCGACATGGTGAAGGCCCTCAGTGGAGTCAAATCGGAAAGGGACGAACTGATCAATGGAAGCAGTATGGCTAGGTTCTCCCTTGGTGGTCCTATGGTGTGGAGGCACAGACTGGTGAGTGGAAGAAGTACGACTAGGTCCGGCCTTGGAAGTCTCGCAGATGTCAAAGTGGAATGGGACAAACTCATCATCCTCGGAAGAAGTGTAATCGGAGTCGTCCTGCGAGGGATCGTCCAGGTCAAAGTCAAAAGGCACGAAATCATCGGTGGAAGTATACGAACTCAGATCGTCCTCAAGAGTTTCACCTGAATCATTTCCATCAAGAGGCCTGAATCTATCAAAATAAATGGCAGCATCATAACCGACCTCAATCATCTTTACTTGTGAAGGACCAGGCACGGACATATCAGTGGAAGTAGTCAATCCAGGTCCGTCCCGTCTAGTCTTACCTAGGTCATTTGTCTCCTTATGAGGTCTCTCAAAATAATGGGCAACTTCATAAACGTCCTCAATAGTCTTGGTATCTGCCCCCTGGTCAATTGGATCAATCACGTAAATGCTTTGGATTTCATCAACACATCGCCACACACCCGGAGGAGGAAACTCAAGGTCCATGCTTTCCGATTTCCTCCCCTTTAGGGGGATCCGTCGGGTCTCATTAGGTTTCGCTAAGCAAACATCTTTAGTAGCATCAGATCGGTCATGGGCCTTGGAGTCAGCTAAAATCGATGAAGGTGCATCAGGTGCAGGTCTCTGGTCAACTGTGGGTGCGGTGATCGACACTTTGCTTTCGTCAACAGGACGGAAGCGAATCTCTCCTGATCTGTAATCAATAACGACCCTCGCAGAGGCGAGGAATGGTCGTCCCGGGATGATTGGATATGGCTCCCCTGTGGAGGTCTCCATGGGCAACACAACAAAATCAACATGGTGGATCGTGCCCTGAATAGAAATGACGGCGTTTTCAAGGACACCCTTCGGCCTCTTAATAGATCCATCAGCAAACTGAACGATCATCCTGGTTTTCTTGAGAGGCCCTAAGTGAAGAGAGTGTACCAGCGAGAAGGGTAATATACTAATAGAAGCACCGCCGTCTAGGAGAGTGTGATCACAAGTATAGTCAGAGATAGTGCATGTGATGAAAGGTGTAGCTGTGTTCTTTTTCTTGGGAATGGGACGGTGTGTAATGGCGAGGGCAGTGGCCATGGTCAGAATGTGACGCTCAGATCTGCTCCTCCGCTTTCTCTTCTTGGGAAGAGGAGCAGATAATTGGGTCATGGCCTGCTGAAGTGGGGCACGTATGATCTCATAAATAGTGGCCACCACTTCGGGTTCAGTCAACATTTTTTTGAATTGTTGGGCTTCCTCCATACAAGGGAGGAAGTCGGAATCAGCATATACACGAGGCATGCCAAGAGCAGTCTGTACAGCGGCATCCTCGGGGTCAAAGGTGGGACTAGGTGTGAATGTATGTGTGGTCAAGGGTTCTGGCAAGTGGACTCTCTCCTCAAAATATTGATCAACCAAGTGTCTCCCGAACTCTTTTTGTATTTTTAAATTTTTCTCATTTTTTTGTATTTTGGGCGATTGCAAGCTCCCATGATCACCTACAAGTAAATCTGAATCCCCAACGGAAGGAGCATTAATCTGATTATTCCTCAAGATAGCAAGATTATCATTCAACAAATCAATGCGCTTTGTCATCCGATTCAAGATATCACTCATAGAGATCGCGGGAGGTGACTCCATCAGGTCAGACTCGGGTGGATGTGAAGGTGGAGGTGGATAATATATAGGTGGGGGTGGGTGTGGGTAGAAGTTCGAGTCGTGATACTGTGGCTGAGGCGGATATGTACAAAAGTCAGAAAAAGTAGGAGGATCCTCCTGATAAAAGGGAGGTGGACCGGCTGGAGGGTACGAGGAATCCGCAAAATCCGAATAAAAATCGCTCCAGGGATCCATCTCGAAACAAGAGAGAATGATCGGGAGAATACGATGGTCAAGTCAATAAATGTGTGGAGAAAGGCGCAAATGCGCAGAGATGATCTAGAATGCACACAAAACAATCACAAGCAAAAATGAAACAACCAAACCCTCGACTCACCTACTCAACTCTGTGAAGACCACAAATGCGGTCTTCTTAACTTGTTGTTTTAGAGTTAGGTGAGAAGTCCAAAAAGTTGCACAAACACTTAGGGGCTCAATGGGATTTGGGCACTAATCCCTAGTGTGTGCGCGAGCAAGTAAAAGCGAAGACAATGAGGGGATTACTCGCCCCAATACAAGTTTTTCTTTTTGGTGGTTTTTAGGGTCAAGTAATGTTAACAGTCCCAATTTTATTGATTATCACTTTTTTGGATTTTTAATAAAAATGCACGATCCTAACGGGGATTCAATTCCTTTAAGCTCCTAGGTTGGCAAAATCAGAGGGAGAGTCGGAAAAGCAATGCAAGCGGCAAACAATGATGAATGCTAAAGCGTAAATGCTCACCTTGCCTCCAGCACTCTACATGCAAGGATGCTCAGCAGAATTGAAACCTATCTATATGCAAATGCAAAGCCGATGAAATCGCCCTAAGTTCAGAAATTGCTATTAGCAGGAAGCACCACAAGTTGATCACCGATCCTCAATCCAAAAAGTCCGGTCTAGACCCACCCCTCCTCTTCTCGACAAGTCGAGTTCAGGAGTAGCGCTTGATGGGGTGGGCTCGCGGCGTGGTGGATTTAAGATGATGAACCAACTGTTTAAAATTTGACTAAGTCTAAACGCGGCTATAGGTACATGCAAGATATATTAGGTGTTTGGCCTTAATCTATCGCAAGCAATTCTAAATCTAAGGGCTCAATCACACAAAGTGAAGAAAACAAAACCGGAAAACAAAAATAAAAAATGCGATGAAAAGCCGACAAAACTGCGGTGAGCCCCCAAGTGTACAAGCACTTGGAAATTGGGCCCGAAAGTCCAAGTCCGAATGCACCTGTATTATTACAAATAAAGAGTCTCTCTCTCACAATAAATTACACCAGATAAGGTCAATAAAATAAATGGCTCGGGAATTGTCTTCAAAAATCCTCTAAGTCCGCCTTGGTGCGAAGCGTCAGCCGCCTCACGTGGGTGCACGAGCGCTCCTAGAAAAGAGAGCCTCCCTCGATCCGCGTACCTTGCACAAAGTCAAACAAGAAGGTGATTAGACAATTCAAACAATAAATATAAAAAATGAGCCAAAATACAATAAGCAGAAATAAAAAGCCGAAAAAGTAGACAAATAATCACAGCACAAGCAAAAAGTGATCTACGCGCTGTTGCTCCCCGGCAACGGCGCCATTTGATAATTCCGAGAATCGATCGGTCTTGTGTTCCACACAAGGCAGGAACACAGTCGAAGTGTCAACCAATCAAATCTTGAAATTAATCAATAATTAACCCACACTAAAGATCAATAATTAGAAATAAATGTGGAGTTAAAATTTATTTTTAACTCTGCACAAATGGTGTATAGGGACAAGTATGCAGAGAGTTCGAACACAGGGAGCAAACAGGGTAGATCAAATAAATTGTGCGTGAGTGAATGTGTGTGATGTCTACACTAATCAAGCAAGCAAAGATTTTTGTGAGTTTTTAATTTTAATTTTTTTTATTTTTTTTAATTTTCTGATTTTTATATTTTATATTTTATATATTTTTTCTTTTTCAATATTGGAAGATAAAGGCTATGTACTAAAAGAGAGGGTAGAATATTTATAAAAATGTGCAAAAATAGCCAAAAATTCAGGAATAAAATCTTTTTGATATTTTTAGGATTTTTTTACTGTTTTTGTGATTTTTTGGTATTTTTCAAACTGTTTTTGGTATTTTAAATACTGAAATAAGGGAAAACAGTGAAATGTGTACTGGTTATGAGTAAAATAGGAATTAAAATTAGCAAACAACCACCAAAATTTTTCACACTAATTTTCAAATAAAGATAATGAAATATAGAACAAACAGGAACTGAGTTTGTATTTTTCTGAGTTTTCTTGGATTTTATAGATTTTTTTTGAAATTTTTGAGTCTTTTTGAATTTTTAAGGTTTTTCTTTTGAGATTTTTAGTGATTTTTGGATCGAAACTAAAATAGGTTAAAAGACACTAGGGAATTTTTTTGGAATTTTTCGAGGTATTTTAATATTGTTTTGGCATTTTCTAAGCTAGACAGTGAATAAAAAGCATGTTTTTGATTTTTAGTAAATATAGAAATATAATAAAATCAAAAACTAAAATGTTAGCGTCAAAGAACAAGCCTACAGGAACTTAACCCTATTTTTGTGGAATTTTTGGAGGCAAAATAGTAATTTAAATAATTAAAACGAGCATCCAAACATTAATCAGGCCTGATTGGGGTATATGTGCAACTTTTCAAACATCCAGGGGGTACATGCAAAACTTCCACTAAGTTTTAAACTGAATATTTAAATTACAGGACCAAACAACAATTGCAAAAGCCGCAGGGATGTCGGTGCAATTTACCCACCAGGGGCGCGTGACTTGCACGCGCATGGCGAGGACTGAAACGTAATTTTCAAAAACCCGGGGGCTATCTTGCAATTTTTCCAAAAATATAAAACTTAATATTCAAGTTTTGGTACTGAAACAAAATAGAACAAAAATCGAGGGCCTCAATGCAAAATGCCCTCACCTCACGTGTACAGGTCACGTGAGGTGACGTGGCAGAGGACCTAAATGCAAATAAAATAAAGACGAGGGTCTTTTTGCAATTTTTACAAATTTTTTAAACTACGAATAAAAGTTACTGGACTAAAAGGGAGACACAAAAATAGCGAGGGTATACTTGCAAAAACCCCTCGCTGGGCCTATCCGACGGCGGTGTAGGCACTGGTGACGCGTGGCGCGGATCCAACGGCTGGTGTCTAGGCGCGATCCAGCAGCGGGGAACGCGCCACTTATCCACGTGGCGGCCTCTCGAAAGGCGATGACGGTTCGGCGATGGACGTCCACGATTAGATGGATCTAGGCTGATCTGACGGTTGAGGCGCTCGAAGATCCGACGGCTGCGGTGCAATCTGGGCCTCCTCCACGATCGGACGGTTCCGATGGTAGGTGGAAGAACACGGAGGAGCTCCGACTGGGAGAAGTTCTCCGAGCTCCTCCGTCCAGCTCCGGCGGCGTTTGGGCTCGCAAAAATGTCCGGGAGGCTCCGGCAGGCGTCAGTTGTCGTCGGGGAGCGTCAAAAGTCACCAGCGTGCGCCGGTGTTCTCGTACGGAGGTGGCGGAGTGGCAGGGCTCCAGCGTCCTCCGGCGAGGGATCAAAATGGCTCCATACGCTTCGCAATGCTCAGGTACCTGCACAAAAAAGTTATGGAGGTCGAGGGCAAAATGCCTCGATCTCTAGTGGCTCTCGAAATGGAGTGAAGGGCGAAATAGGAACTCGCCGGAGTTGCGCTCCGGCGAGGTGATCGATGAGGAGATTGGATGATCGATTCGACGAGGAAAGAGGGTTTGGATGATCCTACGACTATGAGGAACGTGATGTGGATAAAAAGAAACAAAGAAACGGCCTCGATGGCATGGGTCCAGAGGGTGGATACCTCGACAGCGGAGCTTCGCCGGAGGTGTGGAACACGCGTCGATCAGGTGCTATCCCGCCGCCTTGAAGCCCAGAGCTTGGAGCTGTCACCTCCAGGCACCTCGAGCTCGACTAAGGGGGGAAGATCGGTGGAAATTGCGGTTCAAAAATCAAATCGAAGTTGAGGGGTTGCTTAAGTATGGTTGACGGTCATGGTGGAAAGAACGAGGTGTGGTGGTGGTTGGCGTGATGCACGTCCCAAGATGAACCTTGGGCGTGATTCCTTGATGTACGAGCTGCAAAAGTGGTGAAGAGAGTATCGTATTTTGGTGAATGGATTAACCTCGAAAAAAGGGGGAAGATGGGGGTCAACACACTTTGACAGAGTCACAGGGGCTGGGTCAGAGAGTTGACCGAGGTCAACTCTCAGACCCTCCTGGTTGGTCCACGTGGACCAACCAGGAAAAACCTTGGAAAAATGTCTTAATAAATCATTTTAAAATATTAAATGGTGTTATTTAATTAGGTGATAAAATAAAAAGTGTTCATAATTTTATCTAGTATATTATTCCAATTTTTAATTATTTTTATGAGTCATATTTTTATGAGTTTACTTTTTACTCCTTTATAGGTATAATACCTGTGTGTTTTAGCATTTTATTTTTATTTAGTGTATTTTAATTTTATTATTTTAATTTATTATTTTCTAAAATTATAAAATACTTTTATTTACGCAAATATATTTTTGTTTTATTTTTCTGATATGTTTTGTATATTAAATAAAATATAAAGGTATAATGTATAGGTATACATATAGGTATAATACCTGTATACTCTATATATGTTTATTTTTATTTTGAGTTTTCTTTAGGTTTTTATTCCAATTTTAATGTACATAATTATCATAAGTAATATTTACATAATTATAAAAATATAAAAATATAGAAATAATGAATAAATAATAAATTGAATATTTTAATCTTTACAAGTATACAATGAGGGTCCAAAACTTAACTTTCAAACTGTAGCTCCGCCAAATGCGAAACCACCGCCATTAAATAGCTTATTTTATTCTATATACAATTAAAGGTGAGTATGCTGCATTTGGAGTTGTCAGTTGTGAGATACGGGTCTGGGAAGTTGGGATTCTGGGTTCTTATTCAGACTATAACTTTTTATCTGTACATTATTTTTCTGTGAAATCAATTTTGTATTTTTCTATATAAAAGTATATACAACTTTCGTGTACAAAGTTTCTTTATTTGATGCACAAAAAGTGAAACCAAAAATAGGTCCCAAAATGAATAAAGAATGAATAAAATAAATAGGTATTTTTATTGTATTTTGGCCCTTATCTCCCCCTACTTTATTCCTTGTCGACCTATTCATCAAGATGCCTAGGTCTCGGGGTTTTAGGTCATAAAATATTTACAATATTTTATTCTTTTTCTTTTCTTTTATTTATTCTATATTTTTGGCTTTAATTACAGTATTTTAGACACTAATGGGATGCACATGCGTGAATGCTAATATGATAGTTTTAATGCTATTTACAAGCATTTGCTAGGGTTTTTGGTGCCAAAATGATAGAATAAAGATTATTAAATTGAATAATACAGGGTCGAACTTGGACACTTGTGACTTTTTAGGGTCTGTTTCGCCGAGCACCAGTGTGCTCGGGGGACCCCACCGAGATTTTCGCGATTTTCGTGTTTTTTCGGTTTTGACCGTTTATTTACTGCTTATTCGATTTACGTAGTTTTCAGCCTTAGCTTAGGATTTTCCTTGATTGTGATGTAATTAATTAGGATTCAAACACCTAAATATCTGCCTGTACCCGTAGTTCGGATAATTGGATCTTATTAATTAATTCACAAGAAAAAGCCGGCTTATTAGAGCTCTTGTACACGTGCCTTGAGGAGTCACATACAGCGCATACAAGATCTGTTGTGGCAGACACCGAGTGGCTCCCAAGATAGGACTCCGGACCTAGGCTCGAGTACCCGGCTACTGTTCTTTCGTGTAGAAATTGCTCTGCTAGGGACGGTTTTCGGCGTGCATCATATAGGTAGTTTATATTCAGTCTTTTATTTATGTGCGGATCACCCTGCATGTAGACAGCTGGAGTCAGGTACGCGTTTCTTACTCTGCATGCATCATTGATTCCCGCGCATCGGCTTTTTCGTCTTCTCCCTCGGTTTTGGACTAAAATAATCAGGAGAATCAAAAAATTCGTTACACGTTGTTTTTATCTGAAAAATACCTAAAAAGAAAAAGTATAAAATTGGGACTGCTAAACAAACTTGACCCTAAAAGACATCTCACCTAAAAATCTGTCTTGGGGAGAGCAACCCCCTCATTGTCTGGTTTGATTGCGCGAGAGAGTGACCAGCACACTAGGCTAGAGCCATATCCGAACCCCGATCAGACTACCGTCCTTTTATACATGACAGTCTGGTTGGCAGATTGGATTCCTACCAGGTCACGTAACCGCTCTAATATCCTGACATGATCACCTTAATAAAATTGACAATATAATTGACCGAGCTCTTACAGTCTTCAGCTCAGTGTGGAGTAGGTGAATTCGGGGTTTGTTTGCTCATCTTGTTTGTTTCCAGATCTTATCTGCCAGACTCGCCAGATCGAGATGATGGGCAGGAGGTCCCTTAGGCAGCCTCTGGTTGCACCGCTTTTTAGCACTCCAGCCCACTCATCTACGTTGGTTCGTGAGAGCCCAGACCCGCTCTCCAAAACCGAGTTCGATTCCGCCCTATTCCCCCTTGACCACCCTTCTTCTATACTTGAGATGCCAGTGCCAGATGCGAAACAGCAGACTGATGATATTTCGGTACCTGAGTTTGGATCTTTTGCCTTTGTAGAGACCATGGCCAGCAGCGAGGAGCGCACCGATGGTACGAGGCCAGAGACGACCACCTATGTTCTGGATCAGGGTGCAATCAACACCACCATGCTAGCCTCCCTTGAGACGATGCAGACACAGATACGAGACCATGGGGCTTTCATGGTAGAGATGAGGAGAGAGATGGAGTGGCTTCGAGAGCAGAGAGATCAGCCGCGAGACGAGGGACGGAGAGATCCTGAGCAGCCAGTAGCAGCAGAGCCACCGAGACCGATGCGGGAGTTGCACAACCCCAGATAGACTCAGACATACAGTTGGGTGGTACTTCCTGCGATCGTGGGGGACTTCAAGTTCCCTCCGAAACACTTCAGCTTCTCCCCCGCTTCCACGGGCTCGCCACTGAGGAGCCCCATCTTCACCTTTAGGAGTTTCTGATGATCTGCAGCACCGTCCACGACCGACAGGTGGACGAGGACACCATCCATATGATTGCCTTCCCCTTTTCACTGGCAGATAGAGCAGCCACCTGGCTGAAGCATCTGGGGAAGTTTGTGTACATCTGAGAGCAGCTCTGCACCGAGTACTTGCACAAGTATGATCCACTCGGGCGGACGAATGCAGCGAGGGCTTTGATCAGAAACTTCTCCATGCTCCCCAATGAGCAATTCCACGAGGCATGGGAGAGGTTCTGAGAGCTTACCGACCGATGCCCGCACCACGATATCACGAATCCGAACCTTGTTCAGAGCTTCTTTTGCGGGTTGACACCAGAGCTGCAGGGCCTGGTGAACGTTTCTTGTGGCGGTTCCTACTTTGCCAAGGATGAGGATCAGGTATGGGCCATCTACGAGGAGATGGCCGAGAACTACATTGTGATGTCCCAGACCCGACTCTACACCCAGGGACGCCCTCAGCCACAGACCGTGCAGTTTCAGAGGATAGCACAGGTCGACGCCGGTCCTTCTACTTCGTCAGCGGCAACCGCACAGGCCGAGTCCACAGCCACCGACATGGGCATCATCAGTGAGAAGTTGGATCGAATGGAGCTGATCGAATAGAAGCAGTGCCAGAGCATATCGCAGATGGAGCGGATGGCAAAGTTACTGAGTGACCTGAAGACACATGTCATGTGTCTCCAGGAGGCACAGACGGCTTCTCAGCCCTGTCTTCGGGCACGAGGGAATCCGAGTAGCAGCGGCAGTTCGTCCCAGCGCTCCACCTAGCCTAGACAGGTTCACCTTGTACAGGCGGAGCTGTACCAGCAGCCGCAGCAGTACTACCAGCCACCACCATCTCCAGACACTCAGATGGTGGTCTACCAGTCGGATCAGCCTCTAGCAGTACTCATGCCACCCCCTTACGAGCCGGAGCTGTTGATGGATGTCAATGGGATTTGGTACGACCGATCCCAGCCCAGTATCCGACGAGACCATCCTGGATTCCGTTGGTCGGACAAAGGTGCCAGTTCCCAGCAGCAGCCTCCAGCTCAGGGTGGCCAGTATGACCATCAGCGAGAGCACCAACTGCCCCAGCCCCCAGTACAGCAGCAGTCATCCCAGCCCCAGCAGTAGTATGGTCCTCGTCCCTATCAACAGGGACATTCTTGGAGGCATGATCAGCCTCACTAGCCGCAGCATCATCCATAGCAGTACCCCTCTCAGCCGCATCAGCCACAGCTGCAACCTCACTACCAGCGAGGCCACCCGTCAAGTTCTCATGGGTCCGCCTATGAGAACTTTGCCCTAGACGAATTATCCCGCCTCATGACTGAGCAACAGGCTACATTCAGACGGGAGATGGACGATTTCTGCCAGGATATGCGGGAGAGTGAGAGGGAAGGCCGCCATTCCTGCACAGATAGAGCCAAACCCGAACAACCTGAAGAGGAAGTCTGAGCAGGTAGAGTTTACAGAGATTACAACTCCCAGTGATTCTTTTGGTGATTTATCTGCATACATGTTTGATGCTGATTTTGTCACACTTAGGAGCGGTAGGATGCCAGCAGGAGGCGCCTCATCTTAGCGACGGTCCCATGCCACACCAGGAGCACCAGGCGAGGAGGAGCGCGGTACTGACGCCGCGAGAGATGATGATGGTGGTATTAATGCCACCATGGACATTGATCTAGCTGACGGTACTGAGTCCGTCACTTCACCAGTTCGAGGAGGTGGTACTGACGCCACCATAACAGTTGAGCCAGAGTGCGGTACTAATGCCGCAAGACATGCCGAGGGTGGTAATGAGGCTACCATTTTCACTTCTGCTAGTCATGTTGTATTTCCATCTATACATGTATCTCAGGACATTTCTGAAAATAAAGGAAAGGGTTTGTTGTTTTCGGATCCACATGTGTTGATTGATGATGATTGTGTGGATTCTGCTGTTCATGAGCATGTCAGGCCCTCTCCTAGTCCTTCATCTGATAAGGACCATGTGACCCCCTTTCCCCAAGCACTTCACATGGGAAAGGGGAAGAAAATAGAAAATCCCAAAAAGAGTCATCAGATAGAGTTCAACCAGCAGATGATAGATCGATTCCATATTCAGCTGACTCTACAGGAGGCCTTGGAGCACATCCCTCTACTCTAGAGATCACTCAGAGATAGGACCACAGTTAGGAGGAAGAGGAGGAACTATCAGTCTGAGATCCATGAGCTGACCAGAGCCACTTGTTTCGCGATACAGAATCGTCTGCCAGCCAAGAGGCCAGATGCAAGAGCCATGTATGTCAGATGCCACATTCATGAGCAGAGGATCTACCGCACTCTATTAGACAGCGGTTCTTCGATCAACCTACTTCCGGCAGACCTTCTCGACCGTTTCGAGTTGGGCACTCTCTGACAGAGCAGGACGGTCCTTCAGTTTGCTGATCGATCAGTCAAGAGGCCGAAGGGGTTGCTGAAGGACGTTGTCGTCACGATTCAGGGCCTGAAATTCCCCGTGGACTTCGTTGTGTTGGACATGGAGATCCCTGAGTCTGTGACCGATGCCCCTATCATTTTAGGACACCCGTTCTTGGCCACAGCCAAGGCAGTGTCTGACCATGATAGCGGGAAGGTGTACTTTCGCGTCGAGGGTGAGAGTATACAAATAGAGACGGTTGAGGAGACTAGTGTGAGAGATTCAGATTGCTCAGAGATGACAACATATTCAGAGCAGATGACAAAGGCAGGGCGAGACATCCACCGGGACTGCGATTTTGTGATTATAGTTGATGAGGCAGTTTGGGCAGATCCAGTCGCACATGCCATCCTCTCACCTTCAGAGTTCGCTGATGCAGAGATGCCGACAGACGAGAGCTTGGAGACGCATTCCTGGTCCATGATACTTTTTCAGCAGCAGATTCGATCCTTGATCGCGATATAGATATCTGTGAGTATGATCCCTCGAAGTTAGATACTGATTGGGCAGAGATTGATGATTTCACACTGTGTCTGACTTCTACTGAGCCTACAGCTAAGGAGGTTGATTCTGAGCAAAGCAGAGACAGACCAGTTGAGCAGCCTTCTCCAGATCCAGTTTACGAGCGAGAGTTCTCATTCTCCCATGCAGATTTTGCAGCATACACTCGGATCCTTTAGAAGCCAGATTTGCCAGCACCGACTTGTCCAGAGCTGAAACCGCTACCAGCATCGCTGAAGTATAGGTTCCTTGCGGGTGAGAATGAGATGTACCCAGTCATTATCTCCGCTGATTTGACTGACGAGCAAGAATCCTGTCTGATGGGGGTTCTTGAAAAGAACCGCAAGGTGATAGGATGGAGTGTAGCATATCTCAAGTGGATCAGTCCGGCTCTGTGCTCTCACCACATCTATCTCGAGGATGAGGCAAAGCCGTCGCGTGAGTTCCAGCGGCGGCTGATCCCGAATCTGAGAGAGGTTGTCATGAAGGAGATCTCGAAGTGGTGGAGCACCGATTTTGTCTACTGATGACCGCTCCCTGCTACCCTTGTTAATTCGAGCAAATTAATGTCAAATTAATTGTCGATGTTCGTTGCAGTCGGATAACGAGAGGGAATATCAAAAACCACTTTTAATTTAATCAAGTCAATTTCGAGTAGCAATTTTTTTTACTTGGTGAAGTCCAAGGTCGAACTCAGGGAGGCATCTGTCTCCTTAGGTGAATTTTTAGCAAAGTTCCAGTGTGTGATTTTCGAGGAATATTTTTTGGTCCTTTTTCAATTTTCTATGCAAGACTCATGCAAAATCAAGCCAATTTTATAGTTAAATTAGAAATATGTTCAAATGGAGTCAAAAATAATAAAAATTGGCCAGATGATGAAATATGGTGAAATTAAGCTACCCTAATTTTTTTTGGAATTTTCTGACACTAAATGAATTTACTGTGAAATAAACATGAATCCAGGGTGATTTTGACTAATTTAATTTTTATAAATATCAAATCACAAAATTTTGTGGAACTAAAATTATCCTAGATAGATCTAATGATGAGTAATCCAGGAAAATTATCAGACCCTAATTTTAATGTGAAATGAACCTATTAAAAATGAATTAAGGAAATCACCAATTAATTTATTTAGGCCTCGAAATGTGTGCAAATGAGATGAAATTTTTATGTAATGTTGAGTTAATTATCCTAGAGCTACTGTGATTTTTTGGGAATTTTTGGAGTTACAGAGAATTAACTATTAATTAAAAGGTCAATTGGGCAAAATATCACAGAAATAAACCAATTAATTAAAAATCCCACTGATATCACAAAAATGTGCCAAGTGTCACATAAGATAAAGGACAAGTTACACTACAACATGCAATTTTTGGAATTCAAAAATAATGAAATATGGACACCTAAATATGCGTGCAAAGACAGGGGTATAACTGCAATACAGAAATTTAAAATTGCTTAAAAATAAATATGCTGACAGGGACTTATATGCAATTACCTAGAATGCAGGGGGTGGAATGCAAATTCTCCACGGCTGCACGTGATCCTCACGTGGATGCGCTTCACATGGACTAGATTGCAATTTCTGGAACTTCCCGAGGCCTCAGTGAAATTTACCCAGGTCGCACGTGCTCCTCACGTGGGGCGACCTAGGCTCGGGTGGCGTCGGTGGCTCGGAATGAGGCTCGGGGGCTTCTGGAGGTTCGACTGGAGGCTCGGAGTAGCTTCGGGTGGTCCGAGCGTAGAGGTCGGGGAAGAGGCTCAGACCTGTCGACGTGGTGCAATGGGGACAGTTGGATCTTGGATCATCCAACGGTTGTGAAGTGAGGCTACGTGGCTGGCTAAGCACCGTTCGATCAAGATGGATCGAACAGCGATGGGCTTCCTCCAGAGATGGCGACGTGGTTGAATGCTGACCGTAGGATCACTGATAGATCCAACGGTCGTGTGCTGCTCCGGTCGTGGGTGACGTGGCGTGAAGCTGACCGTTCGATCAAGATGATCGAACGGTGGCTGGAGCTTCATCTTCAACGGTCCTCCGCTACCTGCGGAGGAGTAGGTGGGGCTCCGGCGATGGTGGCTCTGCTCCGCCCGTCCCTCCTGTCGTCGGTGAAGCTCTCCGGAGGCTCGGAGATATCGCGGAAGACGTGCGGCGGTACGGCGAGGCGTCCGATGGTCCCAGGAGTAACGGAGGCACGCCAGAGCTCGATGGCGATGAAGCTCGATAGGAGCTCCGGTGAACTTCCGGCCAGTGAACAAGATGGCACCTGCAGATGGTTAACGGATAGCCGAAGCACGTGGGGGCGTTCGTGGAGGTGTGAGAAACGAATGGCGAGGCCTAGTCAGAATGAAGGTGGTCCGACGATTGTGCTCCGCCCAGGTGGCGGAGCTGGAGTCGATGGAAGATGGTTGATGGTGTTTTAAGCTATGGACGAGTGCACGAAGATCGGAGCTCCTTCGTAGAGCTCGGAGGAATGGAGATGGAGCGAGAAGATCAGGTGGAAGGCGAATAAAATTGGAGAAAATCAAGAAAAATTAAGAAGGAGATCAGAGGAAGATGGAGGGGGTTACCTGGGGATTGGAGCTCGGTCTCGAGTTCCAGATCGTCGCTCGAAGGGTCGGTAGGGCCCTGAGCTCAAGCAGCTTCACGGAGGAGGTGCTGCGACACGGCGGTGGCGACCGTGGATCTCACCGGAGAAGAAGGCCCGTCTTAGCTCAAGGACTCACTCAATTTCTGTCACAATTCGAAAGCTCCGAGCTCTAGGTTTCTCTCTGGGGTGGCGATGGGCCTGACAATGGCCGGAAGGTGAGGATTTATAGGAAGAGAGTGTTGGGTTGGCTGGTGACGAGGTGAAGTTCATGGAGGTCGTGGAGCGTCTATGGTGGGAGTGGTGGCAAGTGAGGGGGTTGGCGAGGATGAGGGAAGAGTGGGAGTGATCGTGGAGGCGTTGGTGGTCGGAAAGGGTGGATAGAATGCGACCAAGAATAGAAAGGGGCAACCCCTCCCGCAAGGCTGAGATCGTGGGAGAGAGGGGTGCTGGAGGTGGAAGACGAGGTCGTGGCCGTTGGATCTTGTGATCCAACGGCCCAGGTCGAAGCGTCAAGGAGCGGGTAGGATTAGATCTGGGGTGAGGCGATCTGAGGGACATGATGGCGCCATGTGGTACGATAGGGGAGCGGCGCTGGTGAACGGTGGAGATGCGATTAGGGCTTTGATCGAAGGGCTGAGGTGCAAGGCGGGATAAGCGGTTAGGATGAAGGGTCAGCGTGTGTGATCGAAGGGCGCAACGTGCGCCACGTGTCAGGCGCATAAGCAGGCGGAGGCGGGCGGCTTAGATCAAGGAGCGTTGATGATCAGACGGTTAAGAACAAGTGCGCATGTGGAGAACAGGTGGCCGTTGGATCAAGAAGAATATCCAACGGCTGAGAGGCACGGGCGGCTAGGGCAAGGGGAGCGGGCCGCGTGGCGCAACCAGAGGGCGCCACGTGGCCAGCTGTGATTGGCTGAAAAGAGATGAATTTAGAAAGAGAAGGAGGCCGAATTTGGAAAAACTCAAAACATTAAAATTGTAGATCTTGATGAGATCTACAAGTTTCATGTTGACCAAATACGAAGATGAGGTCAAATATGATACAAAAATACAAATATACACAAATACAATATATATAGTATACATAGAGGCCCAAAAACCCAACTTTTTCCTATGAGCTCCAAATTGGATGAAATTAGTCTCATTTTAAAGGTCTTTGAATGTGTATTATTCTGAAAGTGAGTAGACCTATTTTGGAGTTTGTATGAGGGAGCTATGGGCATTTTATGGTCCAAGGGTCTTAGGGCTTTATTGGGTGCTTTTACAAAGGAGATCTTGGCTTTCTTCCTTATATTCTTAACTAAGGTGTACATATTATAAGGGAGAGGTTATTTTTATGAGTGGATATTTTACAAGTGATCTTGGCTTCTTATTTAATGCAAAATGAGTGCTAAAATGCCTATGTTATGAATGCATGCATTAATGCTAATTATGCATTAAAGAGGGAAATATGCATCTATTTACTCGGGAACAAGCTTCTATTTTCAACTTTTAGAGTAATGAATCACAGATTCATCAATCCCCTATACTTAAACATTGCTCGTCCCCGAGCAACTAAATGAAATGCACGCGTAAAATGATTTTGGGTTCCATACCAAGGTCATGAACAAAAGTTGAAAATGGAGCTTGACTCGACCTTTGGATTAATTGTGTGGCGGAACCTTATTGGGATTTGAACTTAAGACCTAACAGACTTCAAGTTCCACAAGTATTCTATTCAAGACGCCTCAACAATCAGGTCAGAACAAATCCTCAAACGTAAATTTCTGATGACTATGATTCTTACTTGTACTGTGTAAGTGAAATGTAACTCTCCACATCAGAAATGACTCGGAACCAGCCTCCTCTAACAAGGTAACTCAATAACCCAGTCCAGTAACTCTTTCCTCGAGGAGCGGGGTATTCCCTTCTAAGTTCAAGTGCGACCAGCTCAAGAGGAGGGGGTAGAGAAAAGAATGGACGGTAGCCAGTGTAGCTACCTATCCCAGGATGCCTGACCAGTGTAGCCAAGTCATCCAGCTGCATTTCTTTGCTAATATACATACTCCGACAAGTATTTTATTTTCACTTGGACCTATCTTATTTTTTGGAGTTTTTGCATTTTTTTGGTACTATATACAAGGTGCAGCATGTACATCAGGAGTTTTTCCTCTTGAGCCAGTATACTATCCCTCTTTTGAAGCATTATTGCAACCCACAACGTCCTGTCCTTAGACTTCAACACCACCAGACTAGGTTGAGAGATGCACTACCCTCCCTAGAGGAGGACGGATGTTTCCACCCGTGTGCTACTCCAAGCTAAAGGATTCTACCTCCTCACCACCTCATCAATGAAGAGCTACGTGCATTGTGCTTGTCCAAGTTAGGTCACTGTCTAAAAGAATCATGCGTGTGTACGAGATATTCCACTTAGACTAATCAAGATGACATGTGAACATAGACTTGCGGACTTAAAGAATTAAGTCACTTGACCTGAGAAATCTTAACTCCAGTTCCTATAAGATTCCTCTGAAATTAGGTGGATTAAGGTCAAATCAAGTTCATCCTCAATATCTACTCATAACTTGGTTCAGAACCCAATAACTTTTCACCTTGCATATGCAAGATATGCAGATGAGAGGTGCAGATGACATGCTATGAATATGAAATGCAAGACTCTTTTTCTTTTCAGATGCAGAGATGATGTGCAAGAGTAAATAAGAAGCCTTATTTTCAACACATTTTTTGACACACTGGTATACCTCCTATTTTACAACAATTTACAAGAGTTGCATAAGTATTATACAAAATTGACAAGTGTTATAAAATATACAAGTATACACATTTTTTTTCAATTTTTACCCACCCGTAATTATTGTAATATATACAAAAAGTATGCGAAAATACGTGAAAGTACGAGCTATGGGTAATGTATATATGTAATATATACACGCCCCCCTATACTTAGCGTGTGCTATGTCCTAAGAGCATGAAAAGCGAGGAAAAAGACATAGCTCGTGCTAAGTGCAGGAGAGCTAAAATTACAAGATGTATAGAAGTCATACCGCCCCCTAAACTTAGGCTCTTGACAGCCTAGGTGTAGAAGAAGATTAAAAATGGGGCGGACAAGGGCAAGAGGGGAAATGGATGAATATATAAAAGGTGGGCATCGGTTCCCCCTATACTTAGGCTTTGGTCAGCCTGAGTATAGGACTGGAATGAGTATGAGAACCGATGTGATCTAGAGGATTTACAGAGAACAGACTCAGATGGCTCATCCCCCCTATACTTAGGATCTGGTCATCCTAAGTATAGTCCAAGATAGAGATAGATGAAGCTGGGATGAGTTACTAAAGTTGCGGGAGGGAAAGGACAGAATGTACAGAAATGATAGTATATACAAGTGAGTCGGTTTAAATCTTTCAAGATGCTGCTGATGGCTGGAGCTCACTGCTGCAAGGTCTCTTGCACGTCTCGAGGTGTATCTGTTGAATCTGTCTCGCGCTTAAACACAATCTCCTCAACATGGACTAACTGCTCATTGGATTCGATGAAGTGTTTCAACAGTTGTTCATTCACAAGGGATGTCGGTGCGTCATCTGCGAGATCTGAGATCTCGACACATCTGCTATCATGCACCGCTCGGACAATGAATGGGCCCGTCCACTTGGATTTCAACTTGCCTTGGAAGGTCTTTAGCCTTGCATTAAACAACCATATCTTCTGTCCAGGAACAAAGGTCTTTCGTCTGATATATCTATCATGCCAACGCTTTACCTTATCCTTGTACACCAAAATGTTGTCATATGCACGATTTCTGACTTCCACAAGCTCATTCAGATCCATCTCTCTGTGCTTCTGCCCAAGGTGTGTGTTCCAGTTGACCTTCTTAATTGCCCATTCCGATTTATGCACTAGTTCTGCGGGCAAATGACACGGCTTTCTGAATACCATTCGGAAAGGGGAGGTTCCTAGTGGTGTCTTGTAAGCTATCCTATATGCCCATAGGACCTGATCCAAGATCTGAGACCAGTCCTTCATGTCTGGGCGGACAAGCTTTTGCAATATAGTCTTCACCTCCCGATTCAACACCTCAACCATACCATTAGTCTGTGGGCGGTAAGGGCTAGCGACATGGTGTTCGATGCCGTAGTCCTTCAGGAGTTTCTTCACCTCCCGGTTCACAAAGTGGCTACCCCCATCTGATATCATCATTTTGAATCCTGAACCTAGAGATGATATGATCTCTGATGAATTTACAGACAGTTCTGCCGTCTGCGGCTCGAGTTGGGATAGCCTCCACCCATTTGGATAAATAATCTACCGCAAGAAGGATGTATTCAAACCCGTGGCTAACAGAGAATGGGCCCATGAAGTCGATGCCCCCGGCGTCAAAGACATCACAAATGATGACAGGCTGCATTGGCATCTCATCCTTGGGACCCATGGTTCCTCCCATTCTCTGGCATACTGGGCACGGCTTTGCAAAGATGATGGCATCGTGAAATAGAGTCGGCCAGTAAAAGCCACACTGAAGTACCTTCCATGCGGTCCTCTTCCCGGAGTGGTGTCCTCCTGCCTCCAAGCTGTGGCATAAAGAAAGGACACTCTGGTATTTCTCCTGAGGAATACACCGTCTCCAGACACAATCCAGTCCTTCAAAAAAAAGGATCGGATCCTCCCAATGATAGTGTCTCGCATCCGACTTAAGTCGGTCGATGTGGCTCTTGGGCCAACCCTCGGGAACCTTCTTGGAGACAAGGTAGTTCACGATGTTGGCATACCATGGGAGTGAGTCGACAACAAAAACCGACTCGTCAGGGAAGGAGTCTCGAATTGGTGAATCCTCGTAAGTATTAAGATCTTCGAGACGAGAAAGATGATCGGCTACTACATTCTTCTTTCCAGGTTTATCACGAATATCCAAATCAAATCCCTGGATAAGTAAAATCCAATGAAGAAGACGCGCCTTCACGTCCTTCTTCTCCATCAAGTACCGTAGAGACGTGTGGTCAGTGAATACAATTACCTTGGATCCAATCAAGTGAGATCTGAACTTGTCCAAGGCAAACACTACCGCAAACATCTCCTTTTCCGTAACTGTATAGTTACGCTGAGCGGTATCAAGCACTTTGCTTGCGTAGTGAATTGCAAACGGGACGCCATCTCTCCTCTATCCTAACACAGCCCCAACAGCAAAATCTGAGGCATCCTTCATGATCTCAAAAGGTAGAGACCAATCTGGGGCTTGTAGGATAGGTACGTCCATGATCATTCCTTGAAATAGCTTAAAGGCTTCAAGACATTTGTGATCAACAACAAACTCCATGTCTTTGCCTAAAAGCTCAGTTAGCGGTCGGGCAATCTTAGAAAAATCCTTAATGAATCTCCGATAAAATCCAACATGCCCGAGGAACGACCGCAACTGCTTGACGTTGGTTGGTGGCTGGAGTCGTCTGATCACATCCACCTTGGCAGGGTCAACCTCCATTCCTCTCTTGGAGATGACGTGCCCCAACACAATGCCCTCCGTCACCATGAAGTGACTTTTCTCCCAGGAGAGCACCAGATTAACCTCACAACATCTTTTGAGGACTCGATCCAGATTCCTAAGACAGGAATCGAAGGAATCGCCGTGGACCGAGAAGTCGTCCATGAAGACTTCCAGGAATTCACCGACCATTTCGGCAAATACAACAATCATGCACCTTTGAAAAGTACCCGGAGCATTGCATAACCCAAAGGGCATGCGCCTGAAAGCATAGGTACCAAAGGGGCATGTGAATGTGGTCTTCTCCTGGTCCTCAGGAGCTATGGCTACTTGATTGTAGTCCGAGAATCCATCCAAGAAGCAGAAGAATTCTTTCCCTGCTAGTCTCTCTAGGATCTGATCAATGAAGGGTAAGGGGAAATGATCCTTCTTTGTCGCGGCATTCAAGCGTCTGTAATACATACAGACGCGCCACGACGTGGGCACTCTCGTCACAATCTCCTCTCCATCCTCGTTGGTGTTTGTCTGAATTCCCGACTTCTTCGGGACCACATGTATCGGGGCCACCCATTTCGAGTCGGAGATGGGATAAATAAAACCCACGTTGCACCATTTCTCTATCTCCTTCTTCACTACCTCTCGTAAATTTGGATTCAAATGACGTTGGAATTCACGAGAGGGGTTGGCTTCATTCTCCAAGTAGATATGGTGCGAACACAGAGCGGGATTTATCCCGTGGAGATCGGAAATGCTCCAACCTATCGCCTTGCGGTTTTTCTCCAGGATCTCTAGCAAGCGAGATTCCTGCTCCTCGGTCAATCGCAAACTGATGATGACCGGATATTTCTTTTTCTGACCCGCAAGGAAGGCGTATTTCAGTGTTGTGGGTAAAGGTTTGAGCTCAGGTAAGGTGTGATCATCTAAGAAATCTGGCTCAATCGAATCTGGCTGAGTGTTGGAAGTGGTTGGATCTTTCTCTATAATGGCTGCCACCAACTTATTTAGCTCTGGAGTCAGATCGTCAAAGGTCTCCATGAAATTGGCGAAAGCCACGTTCGACTCGTCATCCTCATCTTCTAATTGTACTAAAGAGGGAAGGACTGACAAGCCCAGCTGGGCTTCTAAGTCATCGAAGATGTAGGGGGATGCAGGTTCTGAGCTGTACTCGTCTCTGAGGACCTCGCAAACTGACTCATGCACTGGATCTTCTCCGGAGGGGAGGGACTCATCGATGCTGGCTGGGTTCTGTCTCCATGGCCCAACTATGTCTACATGATCGTAGTCTGCTTCAGTTGAAGAGTACTCAGTGCTGGATTCAGAATCCGGTCTCTGCCATCTGGTCTGCTTCATCTCAAGTTCCTCATCTCCGCCTGGAGTTTGGAACTGGATCTTCCCGATCTTGTAATCAAACAAGGCCCCCACTGTCCTGAGGAAGGGCCTGCCTAAGATGATCTGGGAGTCTCTCCAATTATGAGGGGTTTTCATATCTAGGACAGTGAAGTCTACCATGTATTCCTGCCCCTCGACTTTGATCACAACATTCCTCAATTCTTCTTGGGACCTCTTGGTTGATTTATCAGCGAACTACAGGAGTGCTCTAGATTTCCTAAGAGGTTCGAGATTAAGCCGCTCATAGAGGGTTGTAGGCATTAAGTTAATTGAGGAGCCGTTATCTAGGAGAGTGCATGCAAACGTGATGTCATCAACATGACTCACTATATAGTGTGCACCCATGTCTCTTCGTTTCCTTGGAAACGAGTTCTTTATTGCACAAGTCGTGGCTACTGACAGAACGTGTTTCTCAACACGGCTTTTGGTCTTCCTGCTAACCCTAGTAGGTGTGCATCTCACCTTAAGGTATTTCTGAAATGTAGGAGTCATTTCCACGTACTTGTCAAAGGGGATTGTGACCTTGATATATTTGTTGCAGAACTCTGCCATCTCAGGGTCATCTTTTTGGATTTTTTTGATTTTCTTCTTTCCACCCATAAGAGCTCGGGGGAAAGGGATTATTGACTCTAACTCATGTTCTGAAACTGAAATTTTTTCATTGAAAGCTGGAACTGAGTTCTGTACATGACTCGGACTCTGAAACAGACTTGGACTCTGACTCAGACTAAAAGAAACATGCTGGGGCGAAATCAGTGATGCATCTTCCGCTTCTTCTAGACGGTCCTCCTCAGATGGAGGTGCGGGCTCTTCATCGGTTTCGTCAGACTCACTAATGATGCGGGTTTGCTGCGTTGAGGACCCAGAAGTCCTCTTCTTCTACCAGTGGTGGTGACGGTTGTGGTGCTCCTCTTCTTCCTCCAAGTTCTCCTCAGGTAGAGACTTGGCGGTTCCTTCCTTCGGTGCTCGTGCCCGATCAGGTACAATCACGGTCCTTCCTCTCCTGAGGGACATATGATTTACATTATCATACAAAAGGATCTCATGTTCAGATAAAGACTTATCTGAATAGTATACCTGATCACAAGGTCGATTCTGGCCTTGATATAGGCTATTTGGATTGGCCTGAACCTGGGCGGGAATTGGGGTCTTTGGCGCCATTTGTTGATCCTGGGTACGAGAAACATGATTCAGATCGGTTCTCATATCCAGATAGTCATTTTGGATCTGTTGTACCATATCAGACAGGGTCTGGATCGCCAAGGTGAGGGACTCCAATTCAGTGGGCTGAGCTGGCTGGTGATGTTGATTTGCAGACGAGGTTCTGTACTGGCCCTGCTGGCCATGCCGATACTGCTGATGGTGCTGGGACGGACCCTGCTGGAATGCACGTTGCTGCTGCCGGTGCTGTTGAAGCTGGTATCCTTGATCGGGCCTGGACTGAACAAAGCGCGGTGCAAGAACGGACCTGGTTTCTTGGTAAGCTGGGGATGGTCGATGAGGCTGACCATTCCCCATATCTGCCTGTCTGACGATGGGGTCACGGCTATACCAAATCCCGTTGATCTCGTACACCTGCGGAGGCTCCTTGTATCCGGTCTCCACTTGTGGGGGTGCATGCTGGTCCTGCTGGGTGTAAGTCCGATCCCAGTCACTCTGAGGCTCCGGTGCCTGTTCCTGTACAAGATGGACTCGATGTACAGGTACAGGTGGTGCAGAAGGGGCAGGTAGCTTTATCTTAGCTACCTTCTCAGAAAGTTCCTCCACTTGCTTCGGTAGACGTGAAAGAGACTCAAGGTCCGCGATTCTCTTGTGGATCTGCTCGACCATGGTTAGCTTGTCCGCAATCATCCCCATGCTTGGAATGAGGTCTTCAGTCAGATCCACTACAGTCCTCTGGGTTGTCTCATTAGATAAGATTGAGGGAGACAACTGACGGCCCCTGGTGGCCTGCGACCTGCCAGTTTCTGCCATCTGCTCTAGTATCTTCCATACAGCATCCTCATTCTTATTCAGATAACTTCCTCCATAGGCGGCACTTACTAACCCCTGCATCTCCGGGGTTAAACCACATAACAAGATCTGGACTAAGATCGACTTAGAAATGCTGTGGCAGGGACATTTCTGAACTAGGTCATTAAACCTATCCCAGGCATCATGGAATGGTTCACTGGGTCCAAGGGAGAAACTAGCGATCTTTGTTCTCATTCGGTTAGTCCTAGTGAGAGGGTAGAACTTCTTCAGAAATAAGTCCTTGAACTGCATCCATGTTGTACATCTCACCCCTAGGTTCTTCAGCCAATGTGCTGCCTTATCTCCTAAGGCAAAAGGGGTGGCCTTCAGTCCAATGTAATCCTGCCCAACCCTAGGATGGATAAGGTTGTTGCAAACCAACTCGAAGTCTCGGGGGAAGGCATATGGTTCTTCATGTGCATTTCCGTTGAACTTCGATAACAGACTAAGGAAGTGGGGCTTGAGCTCAAATGCTTCGGCGGGAACCGTTGGTGCCAACCAACTTTGTATCTCATTCTCTGCTGGGTTGTAGGCATCAACCATTGGTCGGTCGATTCCTTCTGCTGTAATGATTTGTCCCATTCTAGCCGTGAGATCTGCATTTTGTCGTTCGACTGTGGCAAGGTGATTAAGAATTTGTCGCAACTGATCCTCATCCGGTGGCTTCTTAGGCGGCATCTTGTCCTCTATTCCTGGGTATGAAACAAGGTTGGTGTCAGAGGACAAATCAAGGAAGGGGTTCTTACCGAGGCGATGGTCTTCCTCGGTAAGCTCAGAGGAGAGGAAAGGGTTGGTTTGAGAGTAACCACCCTGGGTGTGAGGGAACCAGAACTCAAGAGGGTCATGAGTCCTGGTGGTCCAAGGTGCGCTTGGGCCGATGAAGAGGAGTTTTGTGGGGGGGCTCAAAGAGAGATTGGTGAATAAAGAGTCGATATCCCCCCAGTCACTCATCTTGATTTGGCAAGAAGAAATGGGAGATCTAAGTGTAGATAGGAGTTGACTCCTACTGAAGCAAACAATTCAATCCAAGACCCTGGTTTCACACTCAACACAGTGAAGGACTCGAAGTCGAGTCCAATTTATCTTGTAAATTTTAAGTGTGATTTTTCAAACAAGATAGCAAGGAGTTACGTGGTCTATAGGGAAGTCGGCTCAGAGCCGGATGCGTCTTCCCTGTTTAACCTGTCACCTAAGATACCGCCGGTCCTTCCTTTCTTCGCTCCTATCCGGAGTTGGGGACTCAAAGACATTGCCCCTATCTACATGCAAGCAGGCGGAGGCTGACAAAGCTAGGCCTTGTCGCGAAGTACCGTTGGTTCGCCCCTGACTACCCGCGAACAGGCAGAGGCTACTTGGTACTTGTCAATGAATCTAAAAGTATCCAACTCGTGATATTTGCTAGGATCGGTTGGCCCGTGATATGGAAGGCGGGGATTTGGGCTCTGCCTTAAGGTGTTCTCACACACTCAAGTACCCTCACTCAGCCTGAAAACAAGGCTGGGGATTAGTCTCCCGCAAACAATTTTTCCAATTTTATTGATTTTTTGGTCAATAATGTTAGCAGTCCCGGTTTTAAGTTAAGTTCTCACTTGTTAGTCCAACCACACAACACGCCTATCGTCCAGTCCCAATTTCCGTTTAATTTAAGTGTGAAAAATATAGGGGGAAATCGAGAAAAGTCGATGCACGAAAAACAATGATGTGTATGCTGAGTTACGAAGACTTACAGTGATCTCTTTGATGAATCTCCATTTCATCACCTTTATTCTATCATTTTGGCCTTAAAAACCCCAGCAAATGCATGAAAATAGTATCAATTTGTACATAATAGCATCCATTCTTTATTGTATTTATTGTACATTAAATAAGGTTTTTAATGCCAAAATTATATAATAAAGGGAAGAAAAGAAAAAGGAGTAAAACATTGCAAATATTTTATGACCTAACCCCGAGACCAAGGCCAGCATGGAAGTGGTCGACAAGGAACAAAGTAGGGGGAGATAAGGGCCAAGAATACAATAAATACCTCATTTATTTATTCATCCATTTATGCATTTTTTACACCTATTTTGTACATAACTATTTATTCATCAAATAAAGAAACTTTGTACATGAAAGTTGTAGATAATAATGTAAATAAAAATATCAAATTAAGTTTGTGTAAAAATAATACACAGTGTACATTTTATACACAAAATAAAAAGCAAAAATCTCAACTTCACAGACCCATATCTTGCAAATAAAAACTCCAAATCACCCAAACTCACCTTTAATTGTATATAGCTTTCCATAAACTATTTAATAAAATTAGTTTCATAATTTTTGGAGTCCATATGTGGAAGTTAGATTTTTGGCCCACCTTGTACATAATACCTGATTAAAATATTCCATTTATTCAATATTCATTATTTTTATAAATTTATATTTTTAGAAATTTTGTAAATAATGTATATAATACATGTACATGTTGAAATTACAAGAAAAGCAAAAAGAATTTGTAAAATAAAATAAGTCTATGAGCCACATAGACAAAATACCTATGTTACCTATATGTATATAAATAAAAGGGGATTTTTATTCTTTTGCTCTTTATTCATTTATATTTTTACCACAATGTATATATTATATATATCTTATTAAAAATACAAATCCAAAATAAAAACAAATAAAGTTCATTAAATAAATAAAATGTATATAATATACAGGTAAAATACCTATAAGCATACCTACATATACATAAACACATTTATTTAAAAATGTAAATAGACTCATAAAAATTAAATAAAAGTACATGTATACTCACAAAAATAAGTTGTAAAATTATAAAATAAGAAACTAAAATAACAAAAGAAAATAAACAAATTAAAAATAAAATACACAAAAATACATGTAAAATACATACATATACATATTATTTTAATAAAACCGTAATAAAATACTTCAAAAAAATAAATAAAAATCATAAATAAATACTACATTAATTTATAAAATTTTTTATTTTATACGAAAATTCTAATTAATTCATTTATAATGATAAATAAATCAGTCAATTTCTTGTTGACATGGATCAATCAGGTCCTAGCGTTTGTTGACCGCTCGGTCAACTGCGCCCCCAGGCGTCTGACTTGACGTGGACCATCTTCTCCCCCGATTTCAGCCTTTTTTCCCGCTTAGCTCAGTGACCCATCACCCTCGAATCATTCTGACAAATTATTCTCTGATCATCCAGGATCCCCGCCGATCATTTAGATCCTTTGTACATAGCTCGTATCGCCGGCTACAGCCCGGTCAATAAGGGTGCCCAGTTCGTTTATAAATAAGGAACCTCCTCCTCCTCCGCAAAATTTGGTCAGCTTTCAGCCAATCCTTTCCCCCACATTCGGTCCCGGCGATGTTCCTTGTGATAGGAGGAGCTCGCCAGCACCTTGAATCGATCGGAGAGGCGGAGGTTGCACCCACGGCGGAGCTCCGGCGTCCGCCCTGCTCCCTGGAGTCCCTTCAGGTATAAGAGCTGCACGTTTATCTTTTTAGGTAGATTTTTATTCCCGCAATTTATTTCTGCATTTTATTTCGCATTTAGATTAATAGATTAGCGTAATTTATCCGGCGACTTCTTCACAGTGCCCTAGCCGTGCTCCGACCACCACTTCGCCTCCATTTCCATACCCCTCCATTTCCCTACGCCCCAGGCACCTCCGTTCCACCAGATCTTCACCAGATCTGGAGATCAGATCTCCTCCTCCGCCCCTCGCCGGAGATCGTCGCCCCGTACCCCCTTTCGCTCCTTTCGACCCAAATAAGGCCCACAGCCCCGTGTTTTTGTGCGTTGAGCTTCCCTACATGTGCTGGAGGCCAAAGGACCCCCGTTGGGGTCGATTTGATTCTTCTGCAGGTACCTGGGACCCGCATCCTTCATCGACCTCGCTGGACCACTCCAGTGAGCCTCCGGCTCCCCTGAGCGCTTCAGTCGACAGAGCAGGGCCCCAGGTTGCTTCTTGGAACATCAGATGCCCGAGGGAGCACCGGACGAGCGAGCAGCACCAGATCGAAGGTCGGGGAAGAGGGAGTTCTTCCCTGTTCTTCGTGCCTTCGTCTTCACCGTCCGATCGCGGTCCCAGCCCAGATCGAATCAGCACCGTCAGATGGAGCACCGCATCAACCGTCAGATCAGCTCGTCTGGTCTAATCTCAGCCCTCCATCGACGAAGCGTCATCGGGCAAGGAGGTGGCGACGCGTGTCAAGTGAAGAACGCTGAACCGTTGGATAGCGCGCCTTCGGGGGTAATTTGTACATTTAACCCCCGCACTTTTTGTATTTAATTTTTAATACTGTAAATTAAATATAACGCTGTAAATAATGTGGAAATTTTGCATGTGACCCCCTGTATCTCTGCTATATTACACTTGGGTCCAGTCCACGTCACCTCACGTGTCGTCCCACGTGAGGTGGTAAAATTGCACAAGTCCCCCTATATGTTTTGTATATTTATCTTTAGTCCATTAAATAAAATCTTAAGTGTATTATTTTTGTGAAAAATTGCAACCAGGACCCTATCTTTTCGGAAATTGCATTTTGGTCCCTGTGGGTGCGGATCACGTGTAGTCCCACGTGATGGTCAAATTGCAAGGGGGCCCTGGCGGGTTTGCTTATTTGGTTTCAGTTCTTAAAATTGTAGAACACGTTATTATCTTTTGGTATTTTTGCACTGACGCCCCTGGAAATTATTTTATTTGCAAAAATACCCCTGCCAGGCTGTTTTATTGTTGTGTCTTTGATCTATTTATTTTAAATACCTATGTGGCTTCTAAAAATTCACAAAAATTAGGATTAATGTTTCATGTGATGCACTTGCACGTCCATATTTTTTCACAATTTTCCATTTTTCCTAATTATTAAAAATGAAAAAGAAGCCCTTTTTGCACTGTTTAAATTAGAAAATACAAAAAAAATAGAAAATGTTTTTGAAAAATCCAAAAATATTATATATTTTATATTTATATCTATATTGAGTCCAGAAAATGAAAAACCCTAAAAATAGAAAAAGGAAAATATAAAAATTTCAAGAAGCTCCAAAATACTAAAAAAATATAAAAACCCTTCAAAAATACCAAAAATATGTTTTCCTATTTTATAATTATCTATGTATCATTATTTATGTATTAAAATTAATTTGGGTTAATTTTGACACTTATTATATAATTTTAACATCCAAATTAATTTCGGCCTATTTAATTAGTCCCATATTAGGGATATTTTTGGAATTAAAAACAACATAAAAATTAGAAAAATACAAAAAGCCAAAAAAAAATATTATACTTAATATATTGAGTATATATATATGTCTATGTATCCTTATACTACATCTCTCTCTCTCTTCTTATATGTTTATTTCTTTATATGTATATATATTATATCATTAAAAATAAAAAAAATTAAAAATTACAAAATATAAAAACAAAATAAAAAATATAAAAACCAAAAATAAAAAATTATAAAAACCCAAAAACCCACTAAAACAATAAATGGACACGAACAAAGGATTGAATAATTACACAACACACACACAACCTTTCGCCTCCCAGTGTTCGACCTCTACCTGTACTTACACCTATACACATTTGCATGTAGAGTTATAATAAATTTTAACTCCACATTTTTGGATATTCATTGCATATATAGTTATTGTGGGTTAATTATTGATCGATCTGGGGATCTTTAAGAGGTCAATTCAGCGACTGTCTCTCCGCCTTGTGGAAAGATATGACCTCGATAAAAAACCCCCGTTCATCACCCTTCGCTTTTATGCAGGATGCAAAACAGTATTGAAATTTTTACACTACATGCAAATGTAGACAACAAAAATCCGCTCCTAGACATGCAGTTCTATTAGCGAGTGAAGAACATGTTCAATTTGGTTAGATCTGCGGTCTAAGTGCGTCTTTTAAGTGTATGTGTGGTCCTAAAAATTACGAGCACAAGCAATTCCTAGAGTGGCTCGAGGAGCCGCTAGTGCAAGACTAAGTTACAATTCAAACCATACAGCACAGGGGGACACGGTTCCACTATTTTTACACACGCGAGAACCCAAATGGGAACCACTGGAAATGATGCGAAAAAATGTGGAAATAAATAAAAGTACAAGTTCTCTCAAATCACTCAAAGAATTAAAAATACAGAATCCTTGAAGTGTCTTCGACTCCTCGCGTTCCTCGCACAGAAATAATTTGAGGTCAGAGAGAGAATGACTCAAAAACAATGCAAAATTAAAGGAAGGAAAATATTCACAAGAAAAACCGGGGGTCAGACTACCCGAGGATAAAAAATCAAACACTCAGAAATAACTGCAAATTAACCTAAGTCGTGCCTCCCCGGCAACGATGCCATTTTGATGACCGCTCCCCGCTACCCTTGTTAATTCGAGCAAATTAATGTCAAATTAATTGTCGATGTTCGTTGCAGTCGGATAACGAGAGGGAATATCAAAAACCACTTTTAATTTAATAAAGTCAATTTCGAGTGGAAATTTTTTTTACTTAGTGAAGTCCAAGGTCGAACTCAGGGAGTCATCTGTCTCCTTAGGTGAATTTTCAGCAAAGTTCCAGTGTGTGATTTTCGGGGAATATTTTTTTGGTCCTTTTTCAATTTTCTATGCAAGACTCATGCAAAATCAAGCCAATTTTATAGTTAAATCAGAAATATGTTCAAATGGAGTCCAAAAATAATGAAAATTGGCCAGATGATGAAATATGGTTAAATTAAGCTACCCTAATTTTTTTGGAATTTTCTGACACTAAATGAATTTACTGTGAAATAAACATGAATTCAGGGTGATTTTGACTAATTTAATTTTTAATAAATATCAAATCACAAAATTTTGTGGAACTAAAAATATCCTAGATAGATCTAATGATGAGGAATCCAGGAAAATTATCAGACCTTAATTTTAATGTGAAATGAACCTATTAAAAATGAATTCAGGAAATCACCAATTAATTTATTTAGGCCTCGAAATGTGTGCAAATGAGATGGATTTTTTGGGATTTTTTGGAGTTACAGAGAATTAAATATTAATTAAAAGGTCCAATTGGGAAAAATATCACAGAAGTAAATCAATTAATTAATTAAAAATCCCACTGATATCACAAAAATGTACCAAGTGTCACATAAGATAAAGGACAAGTTACACTACAACATGCAATTTTTGAAATTCAAAAATAATGAAATATGGACACCTAAATATGTGTGCAAAGATAAGGGTATAACTGCAATACAGAAATTTAAAATTGCTTAAAAATAAATATGCTGATAGGGACTTATATGCAATTACCTAGAATGTAGGGGGTTGGAATGCAAATTCTCCACGGCCGCACGTGATCCTCACGTGGATGCTCTTCACAGGGACTAGATTGCAATTTCTAGAACTTCCTGGGGCCTCATTGAAATTTACCCAGGTCGCACGTGCTCCTCACGTGGGGCGACCTAGGCTCGGGTGGCGTCGGTGGCTCGGAACGAGGCTCGGGGGCTTCTGGAGGTTTGGCTGGAGGATCAGAGTAGCTTCGGGTGGTCCGAGCCTAGAGGTCGTGGAAGAGGCTTGGACCCGTCGATGTGGCGCGATGGGGACTATTGGATCTCGGATGATCCAACGTTTGCAAAGTGAGGCGATGTGGCTGGCTAAGCATCGTTCGATCAAGATGGATGGAACGATGATGGGCTTCCTCCAGAGATGGCGACGTGGTTGAATGCTGACCGTAGGATCACTGATAGATCCAACGGTCGTGTGCTGCTCCGGTCGCGGGTGACGTGGCGTGAAGCTGACCGTTCGATCAAGATGATCGAACGGTGGCTGGAGCTTCGTCTTCAACGGTCCTCCGCCACCTGCGGAGGAGTAGGGGGGGCTCCGGCGATGGTGGCTCTGCTCCGCCCGTCCCTCCTATCGTCGGTGAAGCTCTCCGGAGGCTCGGAGATATCTCGGAAGATGCGCGGCAGTGCAGCGAGGCGTCCGATGGTCCTAGGAGTGACGGAGGCATGCCGGAGCTCGATGGCGATGAAGCTCGATAGGAGCTCCGGTGAACTTCTGGCCAGTGAACGACATGGCACCTGCAGATGGTTAACAGATAGCCGAAGAACGTGGGGGCGTTCGTGGAGGTGTAAGAAGTGAATGGCGAGGCCTAGTCGGAGTGAAGGTGGTCCGGTGATGGTGCTCCGCCCAGGTGGCGGAGCTAGAGTCGATGGAAGATGGTTGATGGTGTTTTAAGCTATGGACGAGTGCGCGAAGATCGGAGCTCCTTCGCAGAGCTCGGAGGAATGGAGATGGAGCGAGAAGATCACGGTGGAAGGTGAATAAAATCGAAGAAAATCAAGAAAAATTAAGAAGGAGGTTAGACAAAGATGGAGGGGGTTACCTGGGGATTGGAGCTCGATCTCGAGTTCCAGGTCGTCGCTCGAAGGGTCGGTAGGGCCCTGAGCTCAAGCAGCTTCACGGAGGAGGTGCTGCAACACGACGGTGGCGGTCGTGGATCTCGCCGGAGAAGAAGGCCCGTCTTAGCTCAAAGACTCACTCAATTTCTGTCACAATTCGAAAGCTCCGAGATCTAGGTTTCTCTCTGGGGTGGCGGATGGGCCTGACAGTGGCCGGAGGGCGAGGATTTATAGGAAGAGGGTGTTGGGTTGGCTGGTGACGAGGTGAAGTTCATGGAGGTCGTGGAGCGTCTATGGTGGGAGTGGTGGCGAGTGAGGGGGTTGGCGAGGATGAGGGAAGAGTGGGGGTGATCGTGGAGGCATTGGTGGTCGGAAAGGGTGGCTAGAATGCGGCCGAGAATAGAAAGGGGCAACCCCTCCCACAAGGTTGAGATCGTGGGAGAGAGGGGTGCTGGAGGTGGAAGACGAGGTCGTGGCCGTTGGATCTTGTTATCCAACGGCCCAGGTCGAAGCGTCAAGGAGCGGGTAGGATTAGATCTGGGGCGAGGCGATCTGAGGGACGTGATGGCGCCACGTGGTGCGATAGGGGAACAACGCTGGCGAACGGTGGAGATGCGATTAGGGCTTTGATCGAAGGGCTGAGGTGCAAGGCGGGATAAGCGGTTAGGATGAAGGGTCAGCGTGCGTGATCGAAGGGTGCAACGTGCGCCACGTGTCAAGCGCATAGGCAGGCGGAGGCGGGCGGCTGAGATCAAGGAGCGTTGATGATCAGACGGTTAAGAACAAGTGCGCATGTGGAGAATAGGTGGCCGTTGGATCAAGAAGAATATCCAACGGCTGAGAGGCGCGGGCGGCTAGGGCAAGGGGAGCGGGCCGCGTGGCGCAACCAGAGGGCGCCACGTGGCCAGCTGTGATTGGCTGAGAAGAGAAATGAATTTAGAAAGAGAAGGTGGCCGAATTTAGAAAAACTCAAAACATGAAAGTTGTAGATCTTGATGAGATATACAAGTTTCATGTTGACCAAATATGGAGATGAGGTCAAATATGATACAAAAATACAAATATACACAATTACAGTATACATAGTATACATAGAGGCCCAAAAACCCAACTTTTTCCTATGAGTTCCAAATTGGATGAAATTAGTCTCATTTTAAAGGTCTTTGAATTTGTATTATTCTGAAAGTGAGTAGACCTATTTTGGAGTTTGTATGAGGGAGCTATGGGCATTTTATGGTCGAAGGGTCTTAGGGCTTTATTGGGTGCTTTTACAAAGGAGATCTTGGCTTTCTTCCTTATATTCTTAACTAAGGTGTACATATTATAAGGAAGAGGTTATTTTTATGAGTGGATATTTTACAAGTGATATTGGCTTCTTATTTAATGCAAAATGAGTGCTAAAAAGCCTATGTTATGAATGCATGCATTAATGCTAATTATGCATTAAAGAGGGAAATATGCATCTATTTACTCAGAAACAAGCTTCTATTTTCAACTTTTAGAGTGATGAATCACATATTCATCATCTACCCCATCTCCGACTCCAAGTGGGTCAGTCCGTTGCATGTGGTGCCTAAGAAGACGGGCATCACTACAGTTGTCACGGAGTCTGGAGAGGAGATCGCTACCCGGGTACCCACTTCTTGGCGGGTTTGCGTGGATTACAGATGACTCAACTAGGCCACCAAGAAGGATCATTTCCCCCTGCCCTTTATTGATCAGATCATTGAGAGACTGGCAGGGAAGAGCCATTACTGCTTTCTGGATGGATACTCCGGCTACAATCAGGTGGCCATCGCGCCCGAGGACCAAGAGAAGACCACCTTCACCTGTCCCTTTGGGACATATGCCTTCAGACGCATGCTATTTGGGCTATGCAATGCCCCTGCGACATTTCAGAGATGCATGTTGTCTATCTTTTCGGACATTGTGGAGGAGTGCTTGGAGGTCTTCATGGATGACTTCTCGGTCTACGGCGACGGATTCGACTCCTGTCTTGACTGCCTAGGCCAAGTCCTTCAGCGATGCATAGAGGTTCACCTTGTGTTGTCTTGCGAGAAGAGTCACTTCATGGTGACTCAAGGGATGGTGCTTGGCCACATCATCTCCAACAGGGGCATGGAGGTTGATCCGGCCAAGGTGGATGTCATTAGAAAACTCGATCCACCATCCAACTTGCGGCAGTTACGGTCTTTTCTGGGGCACGTCGGTTTCTACTGACGTTTCATTCATGATTTCAGCAGGATTTCCCGACCGTTGACTGATCTGTTGACGAAAGACACCGAGTTCCTTGTAGATGATAAGTGTCTTTCGTCATTTGAGACTCTCAAGAGCTGTGTCATAGGGGCTCCTGTTCTCCAGCCACCCGATTGGTCTCTCCCATTCGAGATCATGACGGACGCCTCCGATTTTGCCGTAGGGGCCGTGCTGGGACAGAGGAGGGATGGAGTCCCATTTTACATTCACTACGCTAGACGTACATTGGATGCCATGCAGCAGAACTATACTGTCACAGAGAAGGAAATGCTAGCTGTAGTCTTCGCCCTAGATAAGTCCAGATCTTACATCATTGGATCTAGAGTGACCATTTACACTGACCATACCGCCATCAGGTACCTCATGGCAAAGAAGGATGCCAAAGCTAGATTGACCAGATGGATCCTTCTACTCCAGGAGTTTGACATAGAGATTAAGGATAAGCCTGGAGTCAAGAATGTGGTGGCAGATCATCTCTCCCGATTGGAGTATCTTGAGGATTCTGAGCAGATTGACCCTATTTGTGAGACCTTCCCAGATGAGGAGATCCTTGCTATCGCCTCGCTCCCATGGTATGCTGATATTGTGAACTATCTTGTCGCCAAGAAAGTTCCACAAGGTTGGCCCAGGCAAAAACTTGAGACCTTCCTCGCGAAGGCCAAGTTTTACAATTGGGAGGATCCCATCCTTTACCACGAGGGAGGAGATAGTATCTGGCATTGGTGCATTCCTCAGGAGGAGCACCGCAGCGTCCTTACTTACTGCCACAAGCTTGAGGCAGGAGGACATCACTCAGGGAGGAGAACGACACAGAAAGTGCTCCAATCCGGCCTATGGTGGCCTACTCTCTTCAAGGACTCTGATGAGTTCGTGAAGAGGTGTACTGACTGTCAGAGGATGGGCACTTGTGGACAACGTGATATGATGCCGATGCAGCCCATACACTTCTGTGAGGTTTTTGACGCATGGGGCATCGATTTCATGGGTCCATTCCCTAGGAGTCAGGGATTTGAGTACATTCTGTTGGCCATGGATTATGTGAGTCATTGGGTTGAGGCCATCCCCGCCCGAACCGTAGATGCTAGGACTGTTTGCATATTTTTGAGGAAGAATATCATTTCACGGTTTGGGGTACCTCGAGTGTTGATATCTGACGGGGGGTCTCATTTCATCAACGACAAGGTAAAGGCCCTTGCTAGCGAGTTCAGCATAGATCATCGAGTTGCTACTCCATACCATCCTCAGATGAATGGTCTTGCTGAAGTTTCGAATAAGGAGATCAAGACTATATTGCAGAAAGTCGTCCGCCCTGACCGAAAGGATTGGTCACAGCTTTTGGACTCGGTCTTGTGGGCATATCAGATGTCTTTCAAGACGCCTTTGGGTACATCTCCCTTTCGCCTCATTTATGGCAAGCCGTGCCATTTACCTGTTGAGCTGAGACATAGGTCACTTTGGGCAGTAACTGATATACTTTTGGATCCAGAGAGTGTAGGAGACCAGAGGAGGGAAGAGTTAGCAGCCCTGGAGGAGCTTCGTAATACCGTATTTTCAAACAGCCTACATTATAAGGAGAGAGAGAAGGAGTGGCATGATTCTCATATCAGCCACAAGCAGTTTGAGCCAGGACAGAGAGTATGGTTGTTTGATGCTAGGCTTCGATTATTTCTAGGGAAGCTACAGAGCAAATGGAAGGGACCTTATCTGGTTAGAAAGGTGCATGACAATGGGAGTATTGATATATCTGAGTTGTCTTCTGATGCTACCTTTCGAGTGAACGGCCAACGGCTCAAGCCATATCTAGATCATGAGCTGCGGGTCATTGATGTTGCCCCTATTCACTTTGCGTGAGATGTGGTCTCTTGACTCACATCTATTGCATCTCACGCCTGATTATCATTGTTCTTCCGACTTGTATAGATCCAGTTGTCCATATCACTCTATTCTTTAGTCCCACATCCCTTTTCTCATCTTATGATTATGCTATACTTAGGGTGTACTTTACCCTAAGTATAGGGGGATGTAGGACTATCGGGTATTCTTTTGATTCTTTTTACCCCTGTTTTGCTGCCTATACTTAGGGATATTTCACCCTAAGTATGGGGGGGTAGACTCTGTACATCCTTTTACTCGGATTTCCCTTCATGTACAGCTTACTATACTTAGGATTACTTGATCCTAAGTATAGGGGGAAACACCGAGTCCTCTTCATTCTATTTGTTGACTCGTCTTTGTATATAGCCATTCCTTTTCACTTCCCTGTACTAAGCATGAGTTATGTCTTCTTCATCGCTCTTGATCACTCTGAGGACATCGTTCGAGCTAAGTATAGGGGGTGTATATATTTCATATATTTTTTAGCCATAACTCGTACTTTTTATGAGTGTGTTAATAAATAAAAATGGCTAAAAATCCATAAAAATTAAAAAAATGTCCCTTGTATAGAAAATTCTTCTTGCACATACCTATTTATTTATAAAATTATTTTTGTACAAATGATTGTAAAAGTCTTTTGTGTAAATAGCTTGTAAATATTTTCATATCAAAAATTATGTATATAGTACAAAATTTTTGTAAAATGTTTTGGAAAAACAAAAAGTTTGCAAAAACCTTGTGTAAATTTTTGTAAATATTTTGCAAAACTTCGCATCCATACATACATCCATGTTTTCAAACATTTTTCAAAAATTTTGCACATTTGTAAATATTTGTAAATTGCATATTTGTAAATAGCATCTTTGTAAATACTTGTACAGTTTTTCCAAATCATAGTTGACATTTAAACTGGCCTGGAATTAAATTGACAAATGGAGCTTGGTTAAGACCTTAATCCACCTAATAATAAGAGGAACATTATAGGGCTTAGGATTGAGACTTTTCAGGTCCATTGGAACTTAATTCTATGAGTCCACTAGGCTATGAGCATATGTCATCTTGATGAGCCTAAGTAGAGCACTTAACAACACACGCATGACTCTTAGAGACAATGGCTTTACTTGCACCAGCACTTTGTACATAGCTCTCCACGTGAGGTGGTGAGGAGGCAATTTCCTTTGGCTTGGGGTAGCATATGAGGGTAGTACTTCTAGGCGGAACCTCTCTTCTTCTTATAGTGAAGGAAGTGCATCTCAACTTGGTCTGGTGGTTATGAAGTCTAAAGACAAAAGTCGTGGATTGCAATAAAGCTTTAAAAGAGGGATAGTCTACTGGCTCAAGAGGAAAAACTCCTTATATATATGCTGCACCATGTGATATGTTGTACAGATGCACACAAAAAAAAGGTGCAAAAAGAAAAGAACTCCAAAAAAGTGGTGGGTCGGACTGAAAATTTAATAATCCCACCGGAGTGTATATAGTCAAATAAAGTAAAATCTTATGGTATACATGTTCCAATCTCATGAAGCTTACAGCGGGAGACTCAACTACACTGGTTAGAGCTCCCAAGGATACATGGCTACACTGGCCATGGTCTGACCGAGCTCCATATTTCAATTTAACGAAGGAAAGTTTAATAATCAACCTTGATTTCGCCTCTTTTTCTTTTTCTTTCTCTTTTGCACTTCTTTTTCAAATAAGTGTTTGCTAAGGGACTAGCAAAAGTAAAGTATAGGGGGGTGATGAATCCCACTTCAACACTCTTTATTCCTTTATTTTAGCTAGAAACTTAAGCAAAATACCTTGTAAATATGTGTAAATATCATAAATTGCCAAACACATGCATCATGTAAATATGCATAGTTAGCATGATTTTGTGCCAAAATAAAGGAATAAAGAAAAACAAGAAAAAGAGGGAAATATTTAGAATAAATATTGAGTGACCTAATCCCAAGGGAGGGCTCAGCATGGGCCTGACCGCAAAAGAATTCAAGTAGAGAGAGATAGGGAAGCTCAACTGTGTGTACATATACCTATGTATATAAATAAAATTATTTTCCTCTAATATGTGTTTCTGATATTTTGTACATATTTCTAAAAATAAAACTAAAATAAAAATGAGAAAAACAAAAGGAAAATAAAAACCTTTCTCATCAGTGTATATACCATGTATATAGAATAACATACAAATTTATTTTATCTTTGTAAATAAATAATTAAAATCCAATAAAAATATGTTTATATTCCATAATTCATGGCGTAAATAAATAAAATAAAAATCATAAAAATAAAAATAAAATAAAAAGAAAAAGAATAAAAATCAATTCCCACTCTGTGTATATGCCATGTACATATGTATATACCCATATTTATTTAACCCTTGTAAATACATCATAAAAATAAAATAAAAATACCTCATTATTCCAAATTTTATTTTGTAAATAAATAAAATATAAAATTTGAATAAATGTACAAAAATAAACAATTTAAAATAAAAATAAAAAATACATATATGTATACCTATATATAATAATAATATTTTGTAAATACGTAATATATTTTTCATAAAAAAATAAATAAAAATCACTAAAAATTAATTTGGAAATAAATAAACATTTTTCATGTTTAAAGTTTTTCGAAATTAAGCATTTACTATTTTTATTGAATTTTCAATTAATTAATAAGTGGCTACTCCTGATTGGTCCACGGGGGATGTTGACCCCCGATCAACTCCCCCCTGGACCATTCAACTCGGATCTGTGCGCCCCGACCCGACTTCTCATAATTATCCCTGCATGATCCGAGCTCCATTCGCCTAAACCCCGGGTCCTAATCATACTTCACTGATCCGAGATCTTCGCCCGAACCTTTGCCTAGGGGTCCGTGCTTCACCAAGCCGGACCCGACTCCTTCTTCTCGGACCTGCACCAGTATATAACATCACCTCCCCCGCACCTTTTCTCACATCCTTGGCTATGCCACTTCGTCCCAGGACCTCCACCTTACTCCCCAGAGTGACAGCTGCGCGAGGCGGGTGTCGAAGAGAGGAGGAGGAGCCTCCATCCATCGATCCGGCGACCCTCGTCGCTGTGCGCTGCCGCGAGGTGCGCTGAGCCTCGGACTTCGACGCTCCTTGAGGCCAAGACCCCCCGAGCTCCGGGAGCTCATCCCCAGTCGATATCCTTCATCAGGTAGACCTGTTAGCTCATCTTTAATCTTTCATTTTTTGATCTTCGCTTCTCAGCTCCGCCAGCTCCGCCCTAGTGGCCGGAGCTCCGCCAGCCCATCCTACCTGTACCGATACCCTCGTCGATTCATCGTCACCCTTATTTCACGATCTGATCATATCGACCTTGGCCACCAAAGACAGAATCGAGCTGGGCTCCATCCGCCGCCTTCGCCGGAGCCTTCATCTGCTTACCCACGTCGCTTCTTTCCCTCTTTTTGCGATTAACCCCCGCCGGAGCATTCCTCCGAGCGAGCCCTTCGTTTTGTAGGTGAATAAATAGCAGGAACCCCCCTTGGACGTGCTTTCACTCCTTTGCCGAAGCTCCTCCAGGTCGCTCGTACCTCGCCGGATGATCCGACCGTTGGAAGCTTCATCGGAGGCCGCCACCCGACGCGGACAGTCGTCGCGAAGAAGACCCTCCTCCCCGATCGTTCATCGGCCAGCTGGATAGTCTCCGGCGAGCTGGGGGAACCTCACCTGGGAGGTGTTCTTCCTCATCCATCGCCAGCCGTCAGATCTCCCCGCCGCTCTAGATCGCATCTCCATCGTCCGCTCTCTGCGATGTCAGACCGTCAGATCATGGTCTGATGGGCACGCGCCACCCACGTTCGCCACGCTCCTTCACCGTTGGATCATCCAAGCGGCTGCACGAGGACCGCACATCAACAGCCAACCGCGCCTCGACACCTGGCACCTCATGTGCACCATCACGCGCCTCGGCTGGGTAATTGCACCCATACCCCTGCAGCTTTCAGTTGTTATAGTTTAGTTTATCAAATAAATTTTCTCTCTTGGACATTTTACACTTAGGACCTTGATGTTTATGTTATTTGCATTTTCGTCCCTACCTGTGTGAGACACGTGCTTCGTCACGTGATATTTGGACAAATTGCATGTTTAGGGCTTGTGTTTATGCAATGTTATGAAATGAAAATTACTTTCTAATATTTGCATTTATACCCCGATGCGTGGATTTTAATCAACATGTGCTGAATATTTGGACATTTTGCACTTTTTCTCCTGAATTTTTTGCATGTGTTACGATTTAGCCCTTGGAAATAGTTTTTCTTGCATGCAGGTCCCTGTGCACTGTGAGCCTTTGTTTTTATCGAATAAAATAGTAAATTAAATCCAAATTAGGTGAAATTTGGATATGTGGCTCTTGCCACAGTGTAAAAAGTTCCGTAAATTTTTGGTACATTTTTTAGGCTTTTTGATATTTTTAATAATTCAAAAACATTTATTTTTGTTACTGTCTGATTTAGAAAATCAAAGAAAAATATAAAAACTCTTTTAAAAATTACAAAAAAATTAGGGTAAGTTAGTTTTAGTGTATTTGAATTTTTATCCATTTTTCGTGATTTTTGGATATATAAAAACCTAAAAATTGCAAAACCCTAAAAAACTCATAAAAATTCTAAAAAATTCTAGAAAAATAAAAAAATTACAAACTCTTTTTTTGAATTTTAGTTGTTGTTTATACTTTTCATAAAAATTACCTCCAGACTTTTATAGGTCCATTTGACATTTTAGTGGACCTTTCAAGTCTGGCTGGACAGTGATTCCTTGTTTTCCCTCTTTTTGTTTTTTAGAAAATCTTATAAAAATTAGAAAAATCTAAAAAATTCATCAAAAACACTAAAAAACCTAAAAACATAAAAACATTTTTGTTTGAGTTTTTGGAGCCTTTTTGAGTGATTAAATAATTGGTTGTATTGGCTTGCTTTTACCTTTTCTTATAAAATCAAAATTACAAAAACATTAAAAAATTATAAAAACCTACCAAAAATATATTTTCTTCTCATTTTTGATCTTGACTACTTTGTAGGCCGCAAAGCCAATTCGTGCTCCCTGAGTCCGACCCTGGGTGCCTTACCAGGTTAATCATTTAGCGAGGACCGCTATTTCTGTTTTGATTGTTTTATCTTCTTGTTTGGTGGTCTGATTTTATTTTTCTTGATTGAGCTCTGAGTCCCGAGAGGTTGAGGTCTCAACGATCATTAACACCTGATTTACCTTAGTCACTCGGGCGGCTCATCAACCCCATATAGTGCACCTCGACCTTCCATTCAAAATTTGAACCCCTCTTCCATAGGTTTAGCTCCCCCTCTCGTGCCCAATTGCTTCAGGAAGGTGACAGCTTCCCTTGGAGCACTTCAGGCCGGTCGAGCGACGCCCGAGGCAGCTCCACCACCTCCTCCTTTCTTCGACGTTGAGGTACCCCCTCCCTCTGGTTTCAACGATCGAGGCAGCCCTCTCTCTCTCTCTTGTATTTTCCTTGTATTTTATTCGCCTTAGTCTTAAGAATATTTTCCCCCAAACATTTCGTCACTTCGTCCATCGATTCGCCCAACACGAATACCTCGTCGAAGTGCACCTCCGACCACCCGTCATTTCGCCGCCATTTCGCCTCCGCGGGGTCCACGTACTTTGCCTTGGACCCTTTCACTTATTTTTTGCAGGTCAAAGCCCTTTGACTCAGGCCTGAGGGCAGTCTTGTTCGCTCGTCAGAGGTACTCGGAGCAGGAGGTTGCGGGCCACCTTTAAAGCCCTAAGGACACCGGAGCACCGAGATCTGGAGCGGGGAAGCTCGCCTCACCGGCATTGCTTCCATGTTCTACGTCGAGGGCTCTCCGCCGTTGGATCAGGACGCACCTCTAGTTCGCACAGCCACCGTCGGATCATCAATGCTCTCTACTGTTGGATCTCAATCTGAGATCTAATCTCGGACGTCGGCTGCGAAGCGTCATCGACCGTTCAGATCGTGCCACGTGTCAAGTGGCCTCGTCTTCGCCGTTGGATCGCTAGGCGTTGGGTATTTTGCACCTGCAACCTTGCCTATTTTGATTTTAGTTTTAGTCCATAAACTTTCAGTTGCAGTTTAAATATTTTTTTAATATTTGCATCAAAGCCCCCGTACTTTATTTATTTGCACTTAGGTCATATCCACGTCACCTCACGTGCCCGTGCGCGTGAGGGGGCTGGGTATTTTGCATAGGACCCCCTACGGGTTTATTTATTTCATTTTAATCCAGGAACTCTTCTGTCACGTGTAATATTTTTGGGTAATTTGTATGTAAGCCCCTGGGATTTTTGTATATTGCATTTAGATCCTTTCTAGGCGCGTGCTAGTCACGTGTAGGGTTGGGTAATTTGCAGGCGTGCCCTAGCGGCTTCTATTATTTGCATTTACCCCTGGAACTTTATTTATCAGTTGTAAACTTTTGCGAAAATTTGCACTGTGCCCCTTGGATGTTTGCAAATTTACATATATGCCCTTGCTAGTAGTGTAGTTTCTTGTTGTTGTATATATTTATTGCATGCATCTATAAATTTCTAAAAATCACCAAAAAATTACCTTACGCTCCTGTTGCATTGTAATTTCACGCTATTTTTTTATTTTGTATTTTTGTTGCATTTTAATATTTATAAAAATTAAAAAATATGCATTTTCAGTACTGTTTGAATTAGAAAATCCATAAATTAGTAAAAGTTTTTGAAAAAAATCCAAAAAAATATATTTTGAGTGTCTTATCATATTTTAGTGTCAATCCAAAAATCACTAAAAAAATTCAAAGTAAAACTCCTAAAAATTAGAAAACCCCTAAAAACTTCATAAAAATCAAGAAAAATCAAGAAAAATCCTAAAAATGCATACTTGATTTATGTATCTTATCTGATTTATTACCTTTATTTTAAAATTAATTTGAGGAATTTTGGATACTGTTTGATATTTTTAATCCTTATTTTAATTTCGGCCAGTAGCTTAGTTTACTGTTTTCTAGTGTTTTGACTTTTAAAAGTACCAAAAACATTCAGAAAAATCTCTAAAAATCACAAGAACATCATAAAATTATAAAAAGATCAAAAAAATATTTCCTAATTTTTGAGCATTTTTCCTTATTTTTATAAATACTCTATTATTCTCTTTTCTTATATTATGTATATATTCTATTTATAAAAAGAAAAAAATTATAAAATATAAAAAGGAAATACAAAATCAGTAAATTAAAACATAAAATGTAAAAATAAAAAATAAAAAATAAAAAATAAAAAACCCACAAAAATTTGCATATTGGTAAGCACTTAATCACATTCATTTTTTGTGCATCACTTGCTTAACCTATCATGCTTGCTCTCTGAGTTCGACACTCTACACATACTTGCACTATACACATTTTTGTAGAGTTAATAATAAATTTTGACTCCACCTCTGTTTTCATTGCTTGAATTGTTTGTTGTGGGTTAATTATTGATTAATTAGGATTTCCCGTGGGTCACCACAGCGACTTCGTCTCCGCTTTGTGTGAGACGTATTTAGACATGTGAAAAACCCTAGTTATCGGTCCTTAATTTTGTATTTTTTAATTTTTGATTTTATACTTTTATATTTGATTTTTAATTTTCTGATTTTATATTTACTTTTTATATTTTATATTTTTTATATTTGCTTTTTTCTTTTAAAATAAATATAAAACAATATAAAGAGTATATATACAAGCTAGGTAAGAGAGAGAGTATATATATAGGTAAAAATAATCAAAACACAGAAAACCAAGTGTTTTTGTACTTTTTATATTTTTATAATAATTTGTGAGTTTTCTATATTTTTGCTATTTTTTGGTATTTTTAAAGTAAAAAATACCCAAAACATAGTTTAAAACTCGAAATTAAAATGGAGATCAAAATTATCAAACAGTAACAAATTGCTCCAAACTAATTTTTATATAAAGATAATAATATAAATAAATTCAGAAATAGAAATTAGATTTTTGTGTCAGTGATTTTTGGTCTAGAAGATAAATATACATAAATAAGAAAAATATATTTTTTGGGAATTTTTCTTTTGCAAACAGGGAAAAATTGATGTTTTTGATTTTTTATAAATAAAAAAAGTTCAAAATCCAAATAAAAATGAGGGCATAAAAGTACAATGCAACAAGAAGCTACGCCTATTTTTAGGATTTTTTTGAATTTTGTAGATCCATAAAGTAAATAGAGACAACAAAGAGAAACTACATTATCGGCATGGGTGTTTTTATTAATAATAGAAAGTGCAAGGGCCTGAGTGCAAATTTCACAGAAATTTATAACACAAATAAAAAGTTACAAAGCTAATCCGAAATATGCAAAACCCAAAGGGCCTGGCCGTAAAATGGCGAAGCTCACGTGTCGAAACACGTGAGCCTCGCTAATAATGACTTATCTGTAATTACAAAAAACTCAAGGGTAGATTTGTAAGATGACATGAAAATTTATAACTCAATTAAAAAGATCGTGGACTAAACTATAATATCCAAAACCACAGGGGTCCCTCCGCAAAAAGTCCACCCCACGTGATGCGTCACGTGAGGTGACGTGGCCAGTACCAAATTGTAAATACGAGTTCATGGGTGGATGCAAATATTACAAAATACAAATAATTTCAAATGAAGGATTAAGTCTTAAATAGTAAATAAAATATTCGTGGGGGCTTAGATGCAAAATAATCACGCTTCGATGCGATCCAACGGTGCGGGCGATCCCACTTAAGACACGTGTCACGATCTGATTGCGTGATAACCCTTCGCTTCAGACAACCAGGATTAGATCTCTTTGGACCACCGGACAGTTGCAGCATGGTGAGATCCGAAGGCAGGCCTTGATCCGACAGCAGAGAGCGGTGATGGATGAACAGGGAAGAACCGCCAGCTAGGTGATGAATCTGTAATTCGTCACTCTTAAAGTTGAAAATAGAGATTTGTTCCTGAGTAATTAGGAGCATATTTCGATCAAAATTGCACAATCAGCATTCATGCATGCATTCATAACATTTGCATTTTAGCATTCACATCTGCATTAAATAAGAAGCCCAATTTCACTTGTGAAAAATCACTCATCTATATATATTTTACATTAACTATAAATCCCATAAATACTGTGTATATTACTAACAATACTACAAGAAAAATAACAAAAAAATTGCTAACATGTAAATTTGACAAATAAAACCCCAAACCAAGTTATGGACCATGGACCTTAAAATGCACATATCTCTCTCATAAGCCTCTGATCTAGGTCTACTCACTTTTAAATTAATACACACTCAGAGACCTTCAAAATGAAACCAATTTCATTTAATCGGAGCTCGTATGCAAAACTTGGGTTTAAGGGCTCCCATTGTATACTATATGTATGTATTACCCTATTCGACCTCATTTTCGTTTTTTGTCAACATGAAACTTGTAGATCTCATCGAGATCTACAACTTTCATCTTTTGAGTTTTTCCAAATTCGATCATTTTCTCCCTCTTGTTTCACATTATTTTTTGACCAACCAGATTGGGCCACGTGGTGCCCTCTGGTTGCACCACGCGGCCCACGCCATTGCGTGCCACGTACCCGTTTTCTCCACCATCCGATGGCTTCCTCCTCCTTCAGATCCAAGCCATCCACGACTGCATCACCCCTCAGCTGCTCGATCTTCCTCCTGATCTCCTCCCCGTCGTCCGTATCCGCCTCACTCTCCTTAGGCCATGTGTCACGCTCATGACCGCTGGATTTAAGCCTCGATGATTAGATCTCATCCTCTCATTCCAGCTCAATCAACGACCCTTCAATCCTACACCAGATCTAATCTCCACCATTCGCCAGTGCCCGCGCCTATGCCCGCCACGTGGCGCCCCCCATCATCTTTCGATCTAGCCCGCTTAATCTAATCCTCACCACCTGCTGGCGCCTTGCTCAGAGCCGTTGGATCACTAGATCCAACGACTGAAGCATCTCCCACCTCCAAAAGAGCCTAGCCCATGTCGCCCACACCCCGCGACGGCTCCGCCCCCTTCCTATTTTTGGCGCCACGACATCCACCTTCTCTGCCCATCAACACCTCCACGATGCCGCACATACCTCCCTCATCCTCGCCAGCATCCATGATGTCCATGACACCCTTCCTCGTCGCTCCACACACTCCATGAACATCACCTCCCCATCACCTGGACCTCCACCTTCTCCCTTTAAATACTCCGCCTCCGGCCACTTTCCACCCGATCCACCCTTGCAAAGAGATTCCCAGAGCTCCCTTCTACATGTTGGCGACATCGATTAGACAAGAGAGTGAGCTACGACGGTGTTTTCTTCTCCGGCGAGATCCATGTTGTAGCACGTTGTGCCACAGCTTCTTCGACGAGCTGCACGAGCTCGGGCCTGCTACCAACCCTCGAGCGACGACCAGGAGCTCTTCCCTGAGCCTCCTACCCCAGATAGCTTCCTTAATTCTCCTCTGATCACCTTTCTTCATTCCTTTTGATCTTCCCGCCTTTTCCCCGACTTCTCTGATTGACTCCACGCCTCTCCGACCATCCACCGAGCTCTGCCTTGGATCTTTCACCTTCACGCCATCATCAGATCGCCCCCACGACACTTCGACCCATCTCCGCCCACAGCTCCGTCGGTCACGGTGGAATACCACCTCCGCCCGGTCATCACTTCGCCCTCAGGCCTCTCACACACCCCTTGCACTCCCCCGAGCACGTTGCTCTTGATTTCTAGCACCCACTAACCCTGCAGGACCATTATCTTCATTGGCCGGACATCACGCCAGAGCTGCTTCAATCACCATCTTCCCTGGCCTACAAACGACCCCAGCAGCTTCCAAGGCCTCCGGCAGCCTCCTGACACCTCCGCGACCGATCTGGGCTATCCATGAGCCACCGGCAAGCATCCACGAGTACGGGAAAGGGCGGCTGAATCAGAGCAACCTCGACGGAGCTCCGTCAAGTCCACCGCAGGAGGCGGGGACCGGAGAATACGACATATAGCTACCGCGGGATCACGTTGATCTGTTGGTCCTCATCATGACATGTCCCCCGCTTCCCGCCACCGTTGGATCAGAAGGATCCAAAGGCCATTACTCAGCCACGTCGCATCTATTTTGACATCCAGATATTGTTGTATTGATCGCCATCCAACAAACAGTATTGAGCCAGGACGCCTCGCTCCAGCAACCATCGCCACCGTTGGATCTTCCTGATCTGACGGGTCCATATCGAGCCACGTATCCAGCTTCCACCGCCATTGGATATCTCAAGATCTAACAGCTCAACACCCGCCACGTGGAGCCTTCGAGCCTCTTCCCCGACCCTAGGCTCAGAGTGGCCGAAGTTGTCCCAAAGCGAAGTCCAAGCCTCCATCGCTTTCCGAGCCTAACCCTACACGTGTCTCTCACGTGAGGGCTGGGTAATTTGCACCGAGGCCCTTACAAGTTTCAGAAATTGCAATTCAGTCCCTGTTAGGAACGTCATATAAGGAGCATGTGTTCCAGTGGGAATTTTGCATCCATCCCCAAACATTATAGGTATTTGCACTTTAGTCCATGTATGCACATTTTACTTTAAGAAATTTTTATTTTCTGTTTTGCATTTTGGTCCATGTGTTTGCACGCATATTTAGGTGTCCATTTTTCATTATTTTTAAATTCTAAAAATTGCATGTCATAGTTTAACTTGTCCTTTATCTTTGTGACATGTGTCATATTTTTGTGCTCTACATCGAATTTAATAATATTATTTTGGTAGAATTTGACATATTTTGCCCATTGTGTGCTTGAAATTAAATATAAAATCATTTGTTGCTCCAAAAATCACCATAAAATCATATTAGACTTAATTTAAGTTGTTTAAGTCGCTCTACTCTATGCCCAAAAATCATAGCATTTGCACACATCACACGGCATGAATAAATCAAATAGTAGTTTTCCTAATTAATTTTTAGTAGATCCAATTCACATCATTCGTTAGGATTCTCAATTTTCCTGGATTCATCTCACATAGACCTATCTAGGATAATTTTTATATCTAAAAATAATGTACCTTGTTATTTATAAAAATTAATTCTGTAAAATTTACCATGCATTTTTATTTTATTCATTTTTTTATTCTTTTAGAGTCTAAAAATTCTAAAAAAAATTGCAGTAGCTTAGTCTCATTACAACCCATCTTCTGGCCTAGTTTCATTAATTTTGGACTTCATCTGATCATCTTTTGTGATTTAACTTAATATTTGGCTTGAAATTGCAATGTCTTTCTTTTAATCGCGTAAAAAAGTATAAAAAGACCAAAATAACATTCTCCTGAAAGTCTGACGTCGAAATTAATTTAAAATTTACTAAGGAGATAGCTGCCTCCCTAAGTTTGACCTTGGGCTTGCCCAAGTAAAATAAATTTGCCGCTTGAGTTTAATCAAACATTAAATCTTAGTATTTTTTTGACGAAGTCTCGATTACCCGACTGCAACGAACGACAAAACTAATTCGATTTATAACTCGGTTGAATTAACAAGGGTAGATGAGGTGACATCAAAATGGCACCGTTGCCGGGGAGGCACGGCTCAGGTTATGTTTTAGAGAATTTTGATTGTCGATTTTCCATCCCCGTGTAGTCTAATTCCTGGCTTTTCTTGTGAATATCTTTCTGTCATTGAGTTTTGTTGATTTTGTGTCGTCCATTATCTGACCTCCATTTATTTTCGTGCGAGGAGAATGAGGAGTCGAAGGCGCTTCGCCAGGCGAACCGAGGAACTTGCATTTAAATAATTTCAGTAATTGTGAGGACTTGTAATCTTCTTTTATTTTCTGCATTTTTCCAGCAGTTCCCATTTGGGTTCTCGCACATGCACGTATAGTGAAAAACGTGTCCCTGTATGCTGTGTGGATTGCTTTATGTAGAATACGACATGCACTTGTGGCTCTTAGAGCTACTTTAGGACCTGTTCGTGCTCGTAAAATTCTAGGACCGCACTTTACATATAAAAGTCGCAAGTAGACCGCGGATATTATCTAAAATTAATCTGTTCTTCACTCACTAATAGAATTGCCTGTCTAGGAGCGGCTTTTCATCGCTTGCATTCATATAGTGTAAAAAATTTTAATTCTTTTTTTCATCCAGCATAAAAAGCGAAAGGATCACTTTAAGTCTTCTCTACTTGGCATTCATCATTGTTTTTATCGTGCACCAGATTTTCTCGGCTCCTTCCCCCTTAGTGTTCAAACTTAGGTCTAAAGGAAATTGGGAATGTACGCTACACGTGCTTTGTGGTAGGACTAATCAAGTGATCACCTAACTTAAAACCGGGACTGCTAAACAAAATTGACCAAAAAAATTCAATAAAATCAGAAATTCTGTTTGCGGGAGATTAACCCTGACCTTGATTGCAGGCTGAGTGAGGGTACTAGAGAGTGTGCGTGTGTGTGTGTGTACACCCTAAGGCAGAGCCAAAATCCCTGCCTTCCATATCACGTACCCCGATCCTGGCAAATATCACAAGTTGAATTCTTTCAGGTTCACTGACTAGCACCAAGTAACCTTCGCATGTTCGCAGGTAAATAAGGGTGAACCAGCGGTGCTCCGTGATAAGTTGCTAGTAATCCCTCGGCGTGAAGTCCCAGCCTTGTCAACCTCCGTCTGTTTGCAGGTAGATAGGGGTAGGTCTTTGAACTCATCACCTTGGGATAGGAGCGATGAAAGGAAGGGCGTCGGTATCTTAGGCGACGGGTTAAACAAGGAAGACGCATCTGGCTTTGAGCCGACTTCCCTATAGGCTACGTAACCTTTTGCGACTTGCTTGAAAATTCACACTTAAAATCAACCAGACTAATTGGACTCTATTTAGTTGAGCAGTAGTGGAAGACGCATCACCGGTGTCGTAGCAACAATTTCCTTTTAGTCAGAGTCAGAGTCAGTATCAGTGTCAGAGTCCTGTAGAGAACTCAGTTCCTCATTTCAATGAAAATCTTTCAGTTTTGGAATCTGAGTTAGCATCAATAATCCCTTTCCACTGAGCTCTTAAGGGTGGAAAGAAGAAAAATAAAAAAATACAAAAAGATGACCCTGAGATGGTAGAATTTTGTAACAAGTACATAAAGGTCACAATCCCTTTTGATAAGTATGTGGACATGACACCTACATTCTAGAAGTACCTTAAGGTGAGATGCACACCTACTAGGGTCAGCAGGAAGACCAAAAGCCGTGTTGAGAAGCACATTCTGTCAGTAGCCACTACTTGCACCATAAAGAATGCATTTCCAAGGAAACGAAGAGACATGGGTGCACATTATGTGGTGAGTCATGTCAATGACACTGCATTTGCACGCACTCTCTTTGATAACGGGTCCTCAATTAACTTGATGCCTACAACCCTCCATGAGCGACTTAATCTCGGACCTCTTAAGAAATCAAGAGCATTACTCCAATTTGCAGATAAATCAACCAAGAGGTCCCGGGGAGAATTGAGGAATGTTATCATTAAAGTCGAGGGTCAGGAGTACATGGTGGACTTTACAGTCTTTGATATGGAGACCCCTTGAAATTGGAGAGATTCCCATATCATTTTAGGAAGGCCCTTCCTCAGAACATCATGGGCCTTATTTGATTACAAGATCGGAAAGATCTAGTTCCAAACTCCAGGCAGAGATGAGGAACTTGAGATGAAGCAGACGAGGTAGCAGAGGCCAGATTCAGAATCCAGCATCGAGTACTATTCGTCCAAAGCAGATTGTATTCATGTAGACATTGTTGGGCCATGGAGGCAGAACACAGCTAACACTGATGAGTCCCTCTCCTCCGAAGAAGATCTTGTGCATGAGACAGCCTGTGAGAGCCTTAGGAAAGAGTACAACGTAGAAAGTGCATCCCCCTACATCTTCGATGACGTAGAGGTCCAGCTGGGCTTGTCAATCCTTCCCTCTTTAGGACAATCAGAAGATAAGGATGATGAGTTGGATGTGGGTTTTGTCGATTGCTTGGAAACCTTTGACGATCCGACTCCAGAGCTGAATGAGTTGGAGGAAGCAATTTCAAAGATAGATCCATCCACTACTAGCATAGAGCCAGATTCGATTGAGCCAGACTTCCTTGATGATCACACCACAACACTGAAATACGCCTTCCTTGTGGGATAAGAGAAGAAGTATCCAGTCATCATCAGCCTGCGATTGACCAAAGAGCAGGAATCTCGCTTGCTAGAGATCTTGGAGAAAAACCGCAAGGCGATAGGCTGGAGCATCTTCGATATCCATGGGATAAATCCCGCTCTATGTTCGCACCATATCTACTTTGAGAATGAGGCTAAACCCTCTTGTGATTTCCAACGTAGGTTGAATCCAAATTTATGAGATCGTGAAGAAGGAGATAGAGAAATGGTGCGATGCAGGTTTTATTTATCCCATCTCCGATTCTAAATGGGTGGCACCAATCCATGTTGTCTTGAAAAAGTCGGGAATTCAGACGACCACCAATGAGGATGGAGAGGAGATTGTGACACGAGTACCCACGTCGTGGCGTGTCTGTGTGGATTACAGATGCATGAATGTCGCGATGAAGAAGGATCACTTCCCCCTACCGTTCATTGATCAGATTCTAGAGAGATTAGCAGGGAAAGAATTCTTCTGCTTCTTAGACGGATTCTCGGGCTACAATCAAGTAGCCATTGCTCCTGAGGACCAGGAGAAAACCACGTTCACATGCCCCTTTGGTACCAGTACTTTCAGGTGCATGCCCTTTGGGTTATGCAATGCTCCTGGTATATTTCAAAGGTGCATGATTGTTGTATTCTCCAAAATAGTCGGCAAATTCCTGGAAGTCTTCATGGATGACTTCTCGGTCCACGGTGATTCCTTCGATTCTTGTCTTAGGAATCTGGATCGAGTCCTCAAGCGGTGGTGTGAGGTTAATCTGGTGCTCTCTTGGGAGAAAAGTCACTTCATGGTGACAGAGGGCATTGTGTTGGGGCATATCATCTCCAAGAGAGGAATGGAGGTTGACCCTACCAAGGTGGATGTGATCAGACGACTCCAGCTACCAACCAACGTGAAACAGTTGCGGTCGTTCCTTGGGCATGTTGGATTTTATCGGCAATTTATCAAGGATTTTTCGAAGATTGCCCGACCGCTAACTAAGCTTTTAGGCAAAGACATGGAGTTCATTGTCGATCATAAATGTCTTGGGGCCTTTAAGCAATTACAAAGGATGATCATGGACGTCCCGATCCAACAAGCCCCAGACTGGTCTCTTCCTTTTGAGATCATGACAGATGCCTCAAATTTTGCTGTTGGGGCTGCGTTAGGACAGATAAGGGATGACGTATTGTTGGCCATATACTATGCAAGGAAAGTGTTTGATACCACTCAGCGTAACTATACAGTTACGGAAAACGAGATGCTTACGGTAGTGTTCTCCTTTGATAAGTTTAGATCACACTTAATTGGATCCAAGGTGATTGTGTTCACTGACTATACAATGCTACGATATTTAATGAAAAAGAAGGACGCGAAGGCACGTCTTCTTAGGTGGATTCTACTTATCCAAGAGTTTGATTTGGACATTAGAGATAAACCTGGAAAAAAGAACGTAGTAGCTAATCACCTCTCCCGTCTCGAGGATCTTGATTCTTCTGATGATATGCCGATTCGAGACTCCTTCCCTGACGATTCGATTTTTGTTGTCGACTCACTCCCATGGTACACCAATATCGTGAATTATCTTATCTCCAAGAAAGTTCCCGAAGATTGGCCCAAGATCCACATAGACCGACTTAAGTAGGATTCAAGACATTACCATTGGGAGGATCCGATCCTTTTCTTTGAAGGACCAGATTGTATCTAGCGATAGTGTATTCCTCAGGAAGAATATCAGAGTGTACTTACTCTATGCCACAGTCTAGAGGCGGGAGTACACCACTCCGGGAAGAGGACCGCTTGGAACGTACTTCAGTGTGGCTTATACTAGCCGACTTTGTTTCGTGATGCGATCACCTTTGCGAAGTCGTGCCCGGTATGCCAATGAATGGGAGGAACCGTTGGTTCCAAGGATGATATGCCGATGCAGCCTGTCATCATTTGTGATGTCTTTGATGCATGGGGCATCGATTTCATGGGCCCATTCCCGGTTAGCCACGGATTTAAATACATCCTCCTTGCGGTAGACTATCTGTCAAGGTGGGTGGAGGCTATCCCAACCCGAGATGTAGATAGCAGGATTGTCTATAAATTCATTAGAGATCACATATCTCTAGGTTCAGGATCCCCAAAGTATTGATATCATATGGGGGTAGCCACTTCGTGAACAGAGATGTGAAGAAGCTCTTGAAGGATTACAGCATCGAACACCATGTCGAATAGGGAGGTGAAAACCATATTGCAGAAGCTTGTCCGCTTAGACAGGAAGGACTGGTCTCAGATCTTAGATCAAGTCCTATGGCTTATAGGACAGCTTACAAGACACCGTTAGGAACCTCTCCATTCGGGATGGTATTTGGGAAGCCGTTCCATTTTCCCACAGAATTAGTGCACAAATCAGAATGGGCATACGACAATAGTTTGGTGTACAAGGACAAAGTAAAGCATTGGCATGATAGATATATCAGACGAAAGACCTTTGTTCCTGGATAAAAGGTATGGTTGTTTAATGCAAGGCTGAAGATTTTCCCAGGCAAGCTGAAATCCAAGTGGACGGGTCCATTCATAGTCCGTGCTGTGCATGATAGTGGATGCATAGAGACCTCAGATCTCACAGATGGAGCAAAGACATTCCTAGTTAATGGACAACTACTGAAGCACTTCGTTGAACCTAATGAACAATTATTCCATGTCGAGGAGATTGTATTCATGCGCGAGACAGACTCAATCTATACACATAGGGCCTTGCATGAGACCTTGCAGCAATGAGCTCTCGCCATTAGCAGCACCTAAAAAGATTCAGACCGCGATCATTGTACATACTCACCATTCCTGTATATTCTTTCCCTCCCTCCCGAAACTCTAATCACTCGCCCCGGATTCATATCTTTTCATTACTATACTTAAGATGACCAGATCCGAAGTATAGGGGGGAGAGTGTCTCGAGTCTGTGTACTATTCGATGTACATTCTCCAGATATCATCGGTCCTCATACTCACTCTTGTCCTATACTTAGGCTGACCAGAGCCTAAGTATAGGGGGACCGATGCCCATCATGTATATAATCTTTAAATTCCCCTCTTGACCTCGTCTGCCCCGTTTTTGATCTTCTTCTATACTTAGGCTGCCAGAGCCTAAGTATAGGGGGCAGGACGACTTCTATACATTTTTGTTCTTTTATCTCTCCTACGCTTAGCACGAGCTATGTATTCTTCCTCGCTTTTCATGCTCTGAGGACATAGCACACGCTAAGTATAGGGGACGTGTATATATTACATATATACTTTACCCATAGCTCGTACTTTCACGTATTTTTGTATATACTATACAATAATTACGAGGTGGATAAATTTTGAGATTTTTTTTGTAAAAGACACATATTTATAATATACTTGTATATTTTGACAAATAAATGGAAAAATCAAAATCAAAGGCTTCTTATTTACTCATGCACATCATCTCTGCATATAAAAAGTAAGAAAAAGAGTCTTGCACTTTCATTCATCTGCATAGCATGTCACCTACAACTCATCTGCATATCTTGCATATGCAGAGTGAAAAGCTAGTGGGTTCTGAACCAAGTTATGAGTAGATGTTGAAAAGGGACTTGATTTGACCTTAATCAACCTAATTTCAGAGATATAGGAACTGGAGTTAAGATTTATCAGGTCAAGTGACTTAATTCTTTGAGTCCGCAAGTCTTTGTTCACATCGTCATCTTGATTAGTCTAAAAAGAATATCTCGTGCACACGCATGATTCTTATAGACAGTGACCTAACTTGGACAATCACAATGCACATATCTCTTCATTGACGATGTGGTGAGGAAGTAGAATCCTTTAGCTTAGAGTAGAACATGGGTGGAAACATCCGTCCTCCTCTAGGGAGGGTAGTGCATCTCAACCAAGTCTGGTGGTGTTGACGTCTAAAGACGGGACGCTGTGGGTTGCAATAATGCTTCAAAAAAGAGGGATAGTCTATTGGCTCAAGGGGGAAAACTCCTTATGTACATGATGCACCTTGTATATAGTTCGATTTTTTTTGCAAAAACTCCAAAAAAATAAGACAGGTCCGAGTGAAAATAAAATACATGTCGGAGAATGTATATTAGCAAGAAATCTGTGGCTGGGTGACTTGTCTACACTGGTCAGGCATCCTGGGATAGGTAGCTACACTGGCTACGTCCATTCTTTTCTCCATCCCCTCCTCTTGAGCTGGTCGCACTTGAACTTAAAAGGGAATACCCCGCTCCTCAAGGAAAGAGTTACTGGGCCGGGGAATTAGAGTTACCTTGTTAGAGGAGGCTGGTTCTTAGCCATTTCTGATATGGAGAGCTATTTCACACTTACACAGTACAAATAAGAATCACAATCATCAGAAATTTGTCACGAGTCCCTGCCCTCAGAGGAGCCGTTAGCACAATGTTATATTGCATTCTACAAACTTCAAGTTCTTCACCACTCAAGGACCTCCAATCCTCAAGTATATCCATCCTAGTAAGTTGAGTAACTTCCTCATATGTTCATATCCTTCTCTTTTCATGCTAAGTGTGAGTCTTCCTCATGTATATAACTAGCATCTTCTTCACATGGAAGGACATATCGATATCGGTATCGATATCGGTACCATGTTGATACCGATATATCGCCGATATATCGACGCACCGCCACACAATTAATCCAAAGGTCGAGTCAAGCTCCATTTTCAACTTTTGTTCATGACCTTGGTATCGAACCCAAAATCATTTCATTCTTGCATTTCATTTTATTTGCCCGGGAACGAGCAAGGTTTAAGTATCGGGGGTTGATGAATATGTGATTCATCACTCTTAAAGTTGATAATATAGCCTTGTTTCTGAGTAATTAGGAGCATATTTCCACCAAAATTGCATAATTAGCATTCATGCATGCATTGATAACATTTGCATTTTAGCATTCGCATCTGCATTAAATAAGAAGCCCAATTTCACTTGTAAAAATCAGTCATCTATATCTATTTTACACTATCTATAAATCCCATAAATACTTTGTATATTACTAACAATACTACAAGAAATATATCAAAAAATTGCTAACCTGTAAATTTGACCAATAAAACCCCAAACCAAGTTAGGGACCATGGACCTTACAATGCACATATCTCTCTCATACAACCTCCGATCTAGTTCTATTCACTTTTAAATTAATACACATTCAGACCTTCAAAATGAGACCAATTTCATTTAAATCAAAGCTCGTATGCAGAACTTGGGTTTTGGGGCCCCATTGTATATTGAATATATGTATTACTCTATTCGACCTCATTTTCATTTTTAGTCAAATGAAACTTGTAGATCTCATCGAGATATACAACTTTCATGTTTTGAGTTTTTCCAAATTCGACCATTTCCTTCCTCTTATTTCACATTCTTTTTTGACCAACCAGATTGGGCCACGTGGCGCGCTCTAGTTGCGCCATGCAGCCCACTCCATTACGCGTCACGCGCCCTTTTTCTCCATCGCCCGATGGCTTCCTCTTCCTTTGAATCCAAGCTGTCCATGGCCACATTACCTCTCAGTTGCTCGATCTTCCCCCTTATCTCCTCCCCGTCGTCTGTCTCCGCCTCACTCTCCTTAAGCCATGTGTCACACTCATGAACGTTGGATCTTAGCCCTGATGACTAGATCTCATCCGCTCATCCCTGCTCAATCAATGATCCTTCGATCCTACGCCATATCTAATCTCCATCGTTCGCCAGCGCCCGCGCCTACACCTGCCACTTGGCGCCCTCCATCGCCCTTCGATCTAGCCCACCTGATCTATCCCTCACCGCCTGTTGGTGCTTCACACAGATCCGTTGCATCACTAGATCCAACGGCTGAAGCATCGTCTCCCGCCTCTGAAAGAGCCTCTTCCACGTCGCCCCCACCCTGCGACGGCTCCGCTCCCTTCCTATTTTTGGCGCCGCGACGACCACCTTTTCCGCCCATCAACATATCCACGATGTCGCACATACCTCCCTCATCCTTGCCAGCATCCATTATCTCCATGACACCCTTCCTCGTCTCTCCACACACTCCACGAACATCACCTCCCCATCACATGGACCTCCACCTTCTCCCTTTAAATACTCCACCTCCGGTCACTTTCCACCCAATCCTCCCTTACAAAGAGATTCCCAGAGCTCCCTTCTATCTGTTGGTTACAGCAATTAGGCAAGAGAGTGAGCTACGACGGTGTTTTCTTCTCCGATGAGATCCACGGCGTAGCACGCCATGCCGCAGCTTCTGCAATGAGCTGCACGAGCTCGGGCCTGCTACCAACCCTTGAGCGATGACTAGGAGCTCTTCCCCGAGCCTCCTACCCCAGGTAGCTTCCTCCATTCTCCTCCGATCGCCTTTCTTCATTCCTCTCGATCTTCCCGCCTTTTTCCTGACTTCTTGGTCGACTCCATGCCTCTCCGATCCTCCACCGAGCTCCGCCTTGGAGCTCCCACCTTCGTGCATCATCTGATCGCCCCCAGACACTTCGACCCATCTCTGCCCACAGCTCCGCCGATCACGGCGGAACATCACCTCCGCGCGGTCATCACTTCGCCCTCAGGCCTCTCACACACCCCTTGCACTCCCCCGAGCACGTTGCACTTGATACGTTGCACTTGATTTCTAGCACCCACTAACCCTGCAGGACCATTATCTTCATTAGTCGGACATCATGCTAGAGTTGCTTCAAGCTCCATCTTCCCCGACCTACAGACGACCCCAGCAGCTTCCAATGCCTATGACGGCCTCCTGACACTTCCACGACCGATATGGGCTATCCAAGAGCGACCGGTGAGCATCCACGAGCACGGGGAAGGGCGGCTGAGCCAGAGCGACCTTGTTGGAGCCCTGCCAAGTCCACCATAGGAGACAGGGATCGGAGAAGATGACGTACAATTACCGTGGGATCCCCTTAATCCGATGGTCCTCTTCACGACACGTCGCCTGCTTCCCGCCAGCATTGGATCAAAATGATCTAAAGGCCATTACTCTGCCACGTCGCATCTGTTTCGACATCCAGATACCATTGGATTGATCGCCATCCAACGACCAGTATTGAGCTACGATGCCTCGCTCCAACAGCCATCGCTACCATTGGATCTTCCTGATCTGATGGGTCCTTATCGAGCCACGTATCCAGCTTCCACTGTCGTTGGATCTCTCCAGATCCAACGGCTCCGCACCCACCACGTGGAGCCTCCGAGCCTCTTCCCCTGACCCTAGTCTCGGAGCGACCGAAGCTGTCCCGAAGCGAAGTTCGAGCCTCCATCGCCTTCCGAGCCTAGTCCCCTCACGTGTCTCTCACATGAGGGTTGGGTAATTTACACCGAGGCCCCTACAAGTTTCAGAAATTGCAATTCAATCCATGCCAGGTACGTCAAGAGAGGAGCACATGTTCCAATGTGAATTTTGCATCCATATCCCTAACAATATAGGTATTTGTACTTTAGTCCTTGTATGCACGTTTTACTTTAAGAAATTTTTATTTTCTGTTTTGCATTTTGGTCCCTGTGTTTGCAGGCATATTTAGGTATCCATTTTTCATTATTTTGAAATTCCAAATATTGCATGTTGTAGTTTAACTTATCCTTTATTTCTTGTGACATGTGTCATATTTTTGTGAGCTACATCGAATTTAAAACATTATTTTGGTAGAATTTGACATATTTTGCCCATTGTGTGCTTGAAATTAAATATTAAATCATTTGTTTCTCCAAAAATCACCATAAAATCACATTAGACTTAGTCTAAGTTGCTCCACTCTTTGCCAAAAAACCATAGCATTTGCACGCATCACGAGGCCTGAATAAATCAGATAGTATTTTGCCTAATTGATTTTTAATAGATCCAATTCGCATCATTTTTTAGGATTCTCAATTTTCCTAGATTCATCTCACATAGACCTATCTAGGATAATTTTTATATCTAAAAATAATGTGACTTGATATTTATTAAAATTGATTTTGCAAAAACTACCCTGCATTCTTATTTTATTCATTTTTAATTCATTTAGCGCCTAAAAATTCCAAAAATATTGCATTAGCTTAGTCTCATCACATTCCATCTTCTGACCAAATTTCATTAATTTTGGACATCATCTGATTATATTTTCTGATTTAACTTAAACTTTAGTTGAAATTACGTTATCTTTCTTTTAATCGCATAAAAACTATAAAAAGACGAAAATAATATTCTCCTAAAAGTCAGACATTGAAATTAACTTAAAATTTACCTAAGGAGACAGCTTCCTCCCTGAGTTCGAGCTTGAGCTTGCCCAAGTAAAATAAATTTGCCACTTGAGTTTAATCGAACATTAAATCTGAGTGGTTTTTGACAAAGTCACAATTACCCGACTACAACGAATGACAAACCTAATTCGATTTATAACTCGATTGAATTAACAAGGGTAGACGAGGCGACTTCACTAGGCAACCTTCCCCACGCCTGATCAGCCTCCTCCGGTACTCCTTCATGCTCCAAAATGGCACAAAAGAAGCCTGGCACAGTCCTCCATCTGTTGGGTGGTGCAAAAATGACTGACGACCGTTGGTGAGCTCCTGTGTGGTTGGAGGAGCAGTGTAGTTAAGGGAACCTCCAACGAGCTCTAGATCCCACTCCAGATGCGTTGGCGCTTCGAGTACCTGCACAAGACACTTTTGGGTCTCGAGAAAAATGCCTCGACCAGTTAGGGGGCTGAGATGGCGGAAGAGGGGCGAAAAGGAAGCTTGCCGGAGCAAGCTTCGGTGAGAGGTGGATGAAGGTGATCGAGTGTGCAAAAGGTGAAATAAAAGGTGCAAGAGGATTCTACAACTAAGGCTATGCTAATAATGCAATAAAAAGAAAGAGAAATGGACCTCGATGGCCGAGAAATCAGAGGTGGGAACCTCGACAGCCGATGGCCGGATATGGATAGGAAACCACCCCTAGACGCTCGCCAAAGCCGCCCTGAGGATGCTGGAGGGGAGTTGTCACCTCCCCGGTCTGGAGCAAGGTAAAAGGAGGACCTAGGCAAGGTCAAAGAGGGTTCAAAATTAGGAGGGAAGCACGAGGAGGAATATGTACAGGGAGGTCGAGACGATGCAAAGAACGAGGCATATCTCGCAATTCAGTGATGAAGTCTTAGGTACAATCCCTAGGCATGTAAGGTGGTTCACCAAGGAGAAAAAGTCAAGAAGGAGGTATCATGAAATGATGCAAGGAAACGCCTCGAAAAATCCACGAAGAAGGGTGAAAAGCAAGGTCTAACACGGGATGGACGTTGCGCAGAGAGTTGACCGCAGGTCAACCTTTGACGCCCCCTGGTTGGTCCACGTGGACCAACTAGGAAAAAGCACTAGAAAATTATTTCAAAAATTAATTAAAAATAATAAATGATTTTATTAATTTTACATTATAAAATGAAAACTATTTTTATTTTATAAGGTTTTTTATTATGATTTTTATTTACTTTTAGATCTTTAAAATTAAAAGTTACTTTTTGATGGCTATATATAGGTACATTGGTCTATGTATTTTATTCTTTTATTTTTATTTTGTTATTTTTTTATTAATTAAATTTATTAATTTATAAATTTATAAATTAATTTTATTGACTTAAATATATTTTTATTTTATTTTTCCGATGTACTATATATAATTAAATAAATAGATATATTATCTATATAAGTATAATTATAAGCAATTCATTTATTTAATTTCCTTAAGTATTTTATTTTAATGACTTATTGATGTTTTTATTCATGTTTTAATATGTACATATATTATAAATAATATTTACAAAATTATAAAAATAGAAAATTATAAAAATAAAGAATAATAAATAAAATAAATATTTTAATCGGTACAAGTATATAATAGGGGTGTAAAACCTAACTTTCAAACCGTAACTCCAAAAAATTTGAAAACACCTTCATTAAATATCTTAGTAAAAGTATATATAATTAAAGGTGATTTTGGTATATTTTTGTTTTCTATTTGAGAGATATGGGTCTAGGAAGTTAGGGTTTTAGAATTTTGTTTAGACCATAAATTTTTATCTGTATATTATTTTTGTATGAAATAAATTTTGTATTTATATATATATTATTATCTACAACTTTCATATCCAAAGTTTCTTTATTTGAAGTATAAAAGGTGGGATTAAAAATAGGTCCCAAAAATTAATAAAATGAATTAAATAAAATGTATTTTTTTGTATTTTGGCCCTTATCTCCCCCTACTTTATTCCTGACCGACCTAGTCATCGCGATGCCTAGATCTAGGGGTTTTGGATCATAAAATATTTTCAATATTTTATTCTTTTTCTTTTCTTTTCTTTATTCTATAATTTTGGCTTTAAAAATCATATTTTATACATTATATACACAAAGATGCATGAATGATAAAATGCATGAATTAGGGGTATTTACACGCATTTACTAGGGTTTTAAGGCCAAAATGATAGAATAAAGATGATGAAATGGATATTCATCAGTGCCCTCTCTGCATCAGTACCGCTCCCAGGCCATCTCCTGAAAGCGCATGTGTAAACTGCATAGTCCTGAGTACCTGATGGAAGTACAAGAATGGGAACAATCGTCTGCCTCTCCTTCAGTGTCCTGAAAGCATGCTCACAAGAGTCGTTCCAAATGAAAGGAACTCCCTTCTGCTCAACTATGTCAGGTGAAGAACAATCCGCATAAAGCCATTAATGAAGTGTCTGTAATAGCCGCCAACCCAAGGAAACTGCGGATCTGAGTGGCCGTCTTGGGCTGCTCCTAAGATATAACCACCTCAATCTTCACAGGATCAACTGTGATTACTGCCCTAGAAATGACATGCCCAAGGAATGATACATGGGATAACCAAAACTCGTACTTGCTCATCTTGGAAAACAACATGTGTTCTCGAAATGTACCATGGACTACCTTGAAATCATTTATGTGGTCCCACTCATTCTGAGAATATATCAACACATCATCAATGAAAACGACCACCAACTTGTCCAGGTACAGATGGAAAATCCTGGTCATCAAGTACATGAATGCGAAAGGGGCATTCATGAGCCCAAATGGCATCACAACGAACTTATAGTGTCCATATCGAGTCCTGAACATTGTTTTCAAGATGTCAGACTCCCGAACCCTCAACTGATGGAAGCCAGACTGGAGGTCCATCTTTGAAAACACCGAAGATCCATGTAGGTGGTCAAACAATTCATCAATGCATGGCAGAGGATAATGCTTCTTCAGCTTCCTCTTATTTAGATACCGGCAGTCAATGCACAACCTCATGGATTCATCCTTCTTCCTGACAGAGAGGATAGGAGCATCTCGAGGTGAAGTGCTCGGTCTCACAAAACCCAAGTTAAGTAGCCCATGCAACTGTACCTTCAGCTCTGTCAACTCATCTGGTGCCATGAGATCTAGAGACATTGAGATTGGCTATGTATTAGGCAACAACGTGATCTCAAACTCAATTTCTCTCTACCTCTATCTCTCTCTCTCGGGCGGCAAACTAGCAAGTAATTGGGGACCACATCGGGGTAGTCTGACACCTTCTTGATGGCCTGGGACATCATCTTTCTCTCAGGCTCCTCCTGAACAAATGCTAGAAAGGTATCACATCCCTGGTCAAAAAATCTTTAAGCTCTCAATACTGAGATGTATTCCATCTTGGAGTCATGTATGGTACCCTCAAAAGTGGACTCAAGAAAATTTGAAATCCTAAGCATAATCGTCTTCAGAAAGCAGTCAACCAAGGTATGATGAGCTAACAACCAATCCACGCCCAAAATCAGGTCAAACTCATCAAGCTGCAGTAAAAGACAATCCACGATCATCTTGTGACGACCAATCAATACTAGTAGGCCTCTAACCATCAATTTTCACGAATATTTGGTTACCTGGCCATTGATGAAATATGGAGGATCTATGACCTCTACAGCTCTACATAATGAATCTACTAATGTCGAGGCAATGAATGAATGGGTCACGTCAAAATAAAACAAAACATGGAAAGGATGACCTAAGACTAAGACCATACCTTTCACTACAATAGTTGTTGAACGCTGAGATCAGTACATGAAGAAGTCCCTACCTCGTTTGTACAATGTTCGAACCGGCCGCATTATGTGTATGTCTTTACAACCTCCTGAAGTTGGAGTTTGATGAATCCACGATTCATGGTGTTTTTTGTCGTATTCTGTCTTAAAACCCTTAACAAATGCATGTTATATCCATTAATTCTCATTTCTAATCAAAACATCATTAATGAATGAAAATGTATTTTTACGTATTAAGAACATGTAAATAAATAAAAGAATAAAAAGAAAGAAAAATAAAAGGAGGTGAATTGCAAATATGTACAATATGACTAAATTAAATATAAATATAGCAGAAGGATATATTTATATAACCTAGCTCCCAAGACCAAGTCAGTATGGATTGGTCAACAAACAATAAAGTAGGTGAAGATAAGGAAGACAAAAAACAAAAACAATATTCCTTATTTATCCATTATTTACCAAAATTTTATCTATTTTTAATTAATTCATTTATATATATTTCACCAAAATCTTCTCCTATGTATTCTTAAAAATGTATATAAAAATATAAAAATCATAAAAAAATCCTAATTGTATATATGCCAAGAAATCCAACTTTCAAATTGTCATTTTTTCAACTTCCGAACCTCATAAGTTCTTCATACGAACTCCAATTTTCTTCTACTCATGTTTAAAGTTTATAAAATAATATTATCTTTCTGAATATGATTTCACTAAAATCGGAGTTCGTTTTGCAAAAAAATCAGTTTTAGAACCTAATGACAATTGGGTTTCTAGGCTACTTATTTTATTATGAATACTATTTATAGTATCATTGATTTTATAATTTTTAATTATTTTATTTATATTGTAATTTATCTATAAATTATTTTAGAATTTAAAACCATTGTCTACTATTTTAGATAATTAAAAATCCTAATTTATAGATGAAATTGATTGTGGTATATATATAGGTATGTATGTATTAATATTTACAAACTAATTTATTAAAATCTATAAAAATTCACACTACTCTTATTTATTATTCTATTAATTAATAAAATATAAAACTAATATAGTCTTTATTAAATTATTAAAAATACATAACCTATTTATCAAATATACTATACATATATGTATTAATATTATATTTGTATTTCATAAAATATTTATTATTTATAGAAATAAATTATTCCATAATTTAGCTAAATTAATTATCCACATTTCTTATTTTTACACTTATTTAAAATAAAACCATTTATTATTTATAAGCTATTTACTAATCTATTTACTTAGTCTGGCCTATGAGGTACTGACACGTGTTCATAGCAGCCCCGGAGCTGCTCGAGCTCGAGCAGCGCCAGCTCTTGAGCGATGACATGAGAAACTTCATCTCCTCCTCCTCCAGGTGATTGGTCTAGGTATATACTCCTTCCCTTCCATGTCCATCTTCTTCCTTGTTTCTTCTTTCTCCCTTGTTTTCTTCCTCCCATCGCAGTACACATCTGCCCTTTGCCTTCCACCCACACCGGTCAACGTCGCCATCGTTCCTCCCTCATCTGCCCGTCAATCCCACACCACCTCCTCGGTCGACCCTCGACTCTAGCCACTAGCATCAGCCGCCCGCAGGAGCCCAGCCTCCTTGGCCTTTGCTCCTAGGCCACATTCGACCGCCGAGCCCGCAGCCCTTTCGTAGAGCCCCAGCTCCGCTCCGCCTTCGCCTTCACCCTTGTCGAGCGCCACCGAGGAGCCTCTCCAATGCCCTGGATATGCGCCTTCCGATTGGACCCATGTACTCACTACCCCGTGCCACCGTCTTCCGCCTGCGGCGAGCGTAACCATAGCTACTCCTTCACCATCGACAATCCCACTCACGCTCACTGCTCGCAATGGCCGGCACTCTACCCCGCCTGATCTCTAACACTATCTGCCTGCCTCGACCCGCACTCCAGCTCTGCCTCGGACAATGTGCCCACACCAGTCGCCCAATCTGCCCCTTACGCGAGGAGCATGTGGAGCAGGGGTAATTTTCATCCTCGCCCCTAAGCTCCAGCAAATCACAAGATGACCCCTCACCAGCTTCCTGGCGTCAACGTCACATGCCCTGTATGTGAGCAGTGTGAAAATTGTGTTTGACCCCCTCAAGGTCTTGGTAATTCCATTTAGGTCCTTATTCACTACAGTTTTTTTATTTGTTTTTCATATTGCATTGAGAACCGTCACTTTATGTCTTCATTTGAACTATCATTTATCATCCATTTTTAATTCCAAAAATATTTTGTTGTAGACCAATTTATTCTCTACTTTGTGGTTAGTTACTAGTATTTTTCTGAGCTATGTTTGATTTAATTTAAATAAATTGATGGAAATTAACATATTTTACCCACTGCGTGCTGTTTAATTCATATTAGATTATTCTATACTCCCAAATTTTCTAAAAAATCACATTAGATAGATTTAATTATTAACTATATACTTAGTATTTTAAGGAGATAAAGTTGTTTTGGATACCTCTTAGATAGACCTGTCTAGAATAATTTTATTTTTGATAAATAATTAAGTTTACTATTTATAAAATTTAACTTTCTCAAAATCACAGTCTACATTTTTAATTCACAATAAATTCATTTTGATTCTAAAATGCCAAAAAATTACAATAGCCTTATTTTGCTTATTTTCAAATTTTGGCCAAGTTTTAGGATTTTTGGAGATCATTTGATTGAAGTTTGTATTTTAGTCCTCAAACTTTAACGAAATTATATTTTCACCATTAATTGCATAAAAAATATCAAAAAAAACCACTTTAAATGCCACACACTAAGTTTCTTAAATCGAGCTTTAAGTTGTTCCTTTGCCCCCTTGAGTCGACCTTGAGGCTTGCTTAGGTTAAATAAACACATGGCCACCCATTGCTTAAATCAATTAAATTAATTATTTACGCAGTGAATTTTTTATTGATTCTCAAGTACCAGACTGCAACGTAAAATAAATAAATTAAATAGGGTATTTTCCGGGTCGTCAAGTGTCGGGGACATTTATGATAATCTCCTATGGTTTAGTCAGCGGGGACGATCTCAACCATCCCCTTTGGCTCTAATTGACGGGCCGGTCGTAATCATCTTCGAAATTGTAATCAAAGGGGATGGTCATGATCATCCCCTATGCTTAAATATAGAGGACGCTGATAAACATCGTCCAGTATGGCAAATGGGACGCGATATGTCGACTGTCCCTTTTGATCAAAGGGGACAGTCTTCCCATCAGAGGGGACAGATGTTGATCGTCGCATTTTCTATATTTCTCTGTAGTGATACAACATTTATACACACATACATGTGTGTGTATCCTAACCAATTTACCAAAAAACAACCATATCTTGAGCTCGTGAGTTCGAAATCCAATGTTTTTAGGTAAACTACCACTAACTTTGGTTTTATGATAAAGAGAGAAAGGACTAATATGTTAGATCTGAAAAAAGGACTTCGCAAGGACCCATTCTTAAGCTACTTCGCTTTCTCTTTTATTCTCATCCTAACTCATGATGACCGGTGCAATCAAGCAACCTTTGGTCTACATGTGTTAGTTAGCTCTTCCTTTGAATTTCTATAAGTCATCGCACACACACGTTGCACACACCCACACGTGCGTTAGGACATTTAATCCTAAAAAAATCTAGGTTCAAAAACCATGTCCTATTGAATATATAAGACAACTGCCAATATGACGTCGGATTCCGGTGCTAAGCTAACTATTTGAAAAGGTGAAAGTCTCGATGAGCTCTACAAAACAGAGTTGACATTTGTACCATTTTGATATCACAAATTCTCCAGGTTTTGAAAACACACGGCTTCATGTTCATTGACAACAATTTTTTAAGATGCACCTTCTTTTCACGTGCTTGGATTGTTGTTTGTTATATGATAAATCGATATGAACGATATCTAACAAATTGGCCATGTGTATCACTCGATAATGTCAATCTACTCATAAAAATCTATATTAATCAAATTTTGTTTTTTTTAACCATGAAAGTCTCCCAGGTCACATTAGGAGGCGTGAATTACTTGAGTGTAAAGGCTAAATTTTCCTAAGTCATTCACAAACTCCAATGTGTGTGTTCCAAGTTGTTGCTTGTCACTTAATATGCTTTTAATTGTATTTGATTTTTTATTTATAAATTTTAATTTTTAGTTTTAATCAACTAGTTTTTTTAAAACTTTTAATATAACAATTAAGTAAAAATAAAGATAAATTTATTTATTTATTAACTATAAAAAGATTTAAATAATATATATTACATTGTTTAAATTATATATTTTTATTTCTTTTTTCTGCAAAATTTTAAAAGGAAAAGATTTTGAATATATATATATAAAGGAAAAAATGTTTTGCAATAAAACAAATGATAAATATATATTTAATATTTTGTGTATTTTATTTTAATTTTTTGGTTATTTTCAAAATTGGGATTAAAAAAAAGAAGAAACAAAGTTTTAAAAATGGATTTGAGGCAAAAAAATAGGAGATTTAAAATTGATTTCTCCTTTAAAATTGCCCGTCAATTTTTTAAAACTAACTTAATTAGATAATACATAAATAATAAGTTTTCAAAAACACTGTTTTTATATTTTTAGAAATTATTTTGTTTATTTTATTGTTTTTTAATAGCTTTGAACTGATTTGTATTTTATGGGTACACATAAAATAAAATATAAATAAAAGATATCAGAAATTAGTTTATAGATTGAGAGTTTACTTCAAATTTTTGAAAATTTTGAAAGGGAAATTTTAAAAAAATCAAAAACCACAAAATCTCAAAATGTGCTTATGCAAGTTTTAAGTATAGCAGTTGAGATCAAAAAAATATGCAAAAAATGCAACATTTAGAGTGTAGGAAGGTCTACTGCAGAATATTTTAATTTTTCAAAAAATTACAATATAAGCTCTAGAAAAATCAAACAAGTAATCCACAAATTAACACACAAATATGTAAGATCCATTTTTCAATATTTTTAGATGTTTAAGTTGAAAAGTTTTTATTCAAAGCATGTAGATATGTCGATATCAAAACAATATGATATACCTATGATTTTAGAGGGAATAAACAAAGCTCAAATTGATGTTTAAGTAAAAAATTCACCTCTCTTATTATAGCTTCAATTAAAATGAAGTTGTGACATTTGAAAGATCATGAATTCAACATTCATACAACATTTAGAAAATTAAAACTAAAACTCTGCAATGCAGGATATAACATTCTAATCTCAGGGGCACTTCTTCAAAACTAGGTTCAATATGAAAGAACAACACAAACCAACAGAGATTTATCTGTGATTAAATGGGGTGCGGGGGTATGCTTGTTATTGTCCAATCCTCACATGAGATGCATGTGACCTCCAAGCGGGTTCATATAAGTTTCTTCAACACATGGAGAGCATCAACATAAATTGTCAAAGTCACGTGCAGAACGCGCATTAATAGAGCTAGAAAAGAAGGGTTGATGCAAGTCGCTCCTTGGATCTGACAGTGAGGATGTGTGCTTGCTGCAACGGTTAGGATGGAAAGGGGTGTTCGGATGATGGGTGTTGTGCATTGAATAGAACGAAGGATGTTGTGCGTCGAGGCCCCTCAATGTTTTTCCTCTTCATCAACATGCAGGTGGCTGCCAATGGCAAGAGCTGATGCAGATGATGGGTGTTGTCCAGAGGATAAAGCAATGAAGCACGGGTGTAGAAGAGATGATGGATTAAAGGGGCAGTTGATCTAGGTCAACGGTTCAATGGTCTGATGTGGCGAGGCAGACCAACCAAAGTGAGGAGGAGCAAGGGTCCTACGATTCTAGGACAATGCTGGTGAATTGAAAAATTCAAGTAGAAAGGAAGAGAGCATACAAAAATGAAACGAGACACCCCATATCCTTAATTAGGAATAAAGACATAAATACAAAAAAATCCATATCCTCTAATTTCCCTTAAAAAAGGAGTAATTTACGAAGAAAAATCACCATCAACAAAATCAAGACACGTGTAGAACTCCAATGGTCATTGGAAACGAAGAAAAGAATGAATAAATGGAAAATAGAATTACAAGGAGCATGTAATACACACCCTCGATGTACAAATCTACGAAAATGTGGAATTTTAAGAGCAGCAGGAAGCCACACAGCGCTCTTCTTTTTACAAAAGCCCGGCTCAAGTCAACTAAAGAAGATCGATCCCTTTTATCTGCAAGAACTAGCTCCAAGTTTGAATCAATGCACATAATGAACTCATCCATCAGGGTATATACATTCGAATGGCTGGCTTTGCGACTGTGTTAGACGTGGTTGTCTGAACATGGCAATGCTACAAAGTAATCTTCATCGAGAACTGTTGCATCATTTACACCGCCTTTGCCGATGTACCATGAGACTGAATCTGCGAAAAATGAAGGCAAGATGTTGATACAAGTTTATTTTGACAATCAGCAAGCTTGCAAGAATACATAGAAGACTGAAATCCCCCTAGGTCCACATATGACAGCGTAAGCTTGAAACAGCATCAAATATTTCCTTCTCTTCTATGAACCAAATCATATTCCCAGATAAGATGCAACATGAATGATTTAATATGGTCAACATCCCATGAGACCACCAGATGGGTAAGCAAAGAAGGGAGTAACTGCTTCTGTTCATAATTAAATAGAACTAAAATTGGATTGTCATTTCTGCCACAAAGATCTCCCTTGAAATGGACCTATCAATTAAAGAGAACCAGACACTGGTTTTGGACATTAGTCTTTGTGATATCTAATACCCACTGCACAGTTAGCAAGTGCCTATTTTCATCATAGATTTTTCTGTAAGGGGTCGAGAGAGACAACTTAAGTTGGAAAGCATATACTATATTGCTAGTTGGGTATAAACAGAAAATATCCTCTTGTGATGGGCATGTAGTAGTGTTTATCTTCAAATAGCTTCAATATAACGCGCAGGCTGAAAGTGACAGAAAAGTCAACTTCATTATCCTCAATGTGGACTTCCTTTTAAAAAGAAACAGAAAGAAAAAGCAAGTTCAGAACTCGGACATACCCCGGGACACATCGGCTCGCTGTTATTTCTTGTGAGAAATAACGGAAATAATAACTAAGATTAAGATGCAATCTACATGAAGTGACAGATATTTAATTATAATGGTTGTTCTTAAGCCGCAGATCAAAGCATCAAACAAATTTTAAAAGAACGACATGGAACCACTCTCCATATGCCTTGGCAATTTAGCAATGTTCATTGTTAAGATAGGGACTTGGGGCATCAAATTAGGAAAGATGACAGTCATGGAGTAAACCAAAGTGCTGATGCTACAAAGTTGTCTGAATATAAAGGCATGGACAGCATTTAAAGTTGAAACTTGTCAGAGCATCTTTCCATCAGCTTGAAAGAATATGCCAATATAGACATGACATTGGGGGATAATTATGCTCCTCGTACCTGTGCGAGTGATTTCCTGCTCTTTAGTTGTGTGCAATAAGATTGTCCCGGAAATAACAGTTATAAAGCCACACAATTCAGATGTTATACTGCTTACATTTTGGCCAGACCAGTCCTACAAAACCAAATTTTGGTTTTTATTAATTTCATGAAAAAAAATAAATGAACATTCCCACAAAAGAATTAGTGCCAAAAGAGTGGGTTGTACCTTAAACATTATTACACTGGCAATTATGGTCAGAGTTGTAAACATCACATAATAAATTGGGGAGACGATCGCTGTGTTGAAAGTATCTAGTGCCTGAAGAATAATATGGTCAGAACTATTTTCAATAAAGTAATATGAATTCGGTAGTGAGCAGCTGTTTATTGATAAAAAAAGCTCAAAGCAAGAGTTCCAGTTCCATGCCAGATGGAAAGCACCACAGGCATAAAATCAATCATTAATATTCGCTGTAATCACTCTTGTGATCCTCCAAGAGCGGCATATTTTGCATAAACCAATAAAGGAAAAATACTGGGAAATTGAGAAGTTGTGACTAAGTTTAATTTCTGGAAATTGAATAGTTGTGGCAACAACTAACTGTTAACAGCTGATGCTAAAATTGGTTCCATTTTTCTAGTAAAAATCAGAAATCAAACAAGTTTCTGACAGAGATCATACAATTAGTAATACTACTTTTTTGTCAAAATATGTGCCTGAGAAATAATTTCCGCATGTGGAATTCTGCAGTGGATAAATGTTATGACTTCTCCAGAAATTACTTACAATGTGGAGGAAGTTGCTAAATATTTCTGTCAAAATTAGACGAAGATTTAAAAGTATTAAAAGAAGAAGAAAGAAACCACAGCATACCCTCACAAGTTGCACAACACACACACATATATCAAAATACATTTTTATCTAAATTCTAATACAATACATGTAATATGTAAAAGTTATATTTTGTTATTGCATATAAAAATCATTTGGGGATCAATTTGAAATGGAAGTATCGCATATATAAAATATCACAAAAAAACAAGTTCAAATTAAAAGTAAGATATCAGCATTGATTTATATAGCACACCTGATTTTTTCATAGTTGATTGAGTTATTTTGTTGGCATATATCTCCTTGGAGCATATCCGAGTTTTCCAGAGATCTCGAAGGAAAGTATATAGGCACGATACTATTTGGATTTATAAAAATAACTTAAATTTATCAAAACTCATAAAACCAAATGAGCGGAAATGGGCATTGAACTCATGTCCCTTAGCCCAAGGCCTCCTCAGTGCAAGAAACCGCTACACTAAATTCTCCACCAATAACTTAGTTAAGGTGAATGCCCCTACATATATTATTGGATCATCTAGAAATGCAGACTAAGATCCACAGAAAGCATGCCCATGGGCCACTAGGTTCCTCCATCATGGTAGTCATGTGAAAAAAAACTTTGAACAATTGAAAATTGCTTTAAAGCAAAATAAAATAAAAATATTTGAGGATCCACAATTGAGGGTAAAAATATACAGCAGTAGCTCCTATATGGATAAGATAACATGTCCTGCAAACAATGTGGTTATTAAATATCACATCATTATGGAGAGTACAGGTTCATGATGGAAGCTTTTTTCCCCAGAAGAATTGCCATGCCGACCTTAAACTCATAGCTTCCAATTAGAAAAACGATATGGTTCATAATTAAAGAAATTTACGGAAAAGATCCAAATCCTCCAGAACTAGTGAGATGAGACCTCCACTTATAAATGCACATTAATCAAGATAAGGAACAGCGTTAACACTTCAATAGCTGAAACCATTTTGATAAAGATGGCTTAATTTTCCTAGAACCACAACTATACCCCAAAGCCATCAAACTTCCCCAATCTGAGTATAGCAAATTATATTCTTTCATGCTGCTTCTGCGAAAGGAAGCTTGACCCCAATTCCCAACAACCAATAGACTACTCAAATACATTTGTCCTCTTCCACAAGTGTAAATTTCACAATAAAGCAATTTTAAGTTCAGGATAATCTTAGGGTAAAACATCTTCTAGAAATTCCATAAAACTAGTAAAACATATGCAACGAACAATAGAGGTTCTGATTGTTAAGAAAGAACCAAGTCTTCTAATGTGCACAGATACAATTACCATTGATTTTCACGACCTACCACCAATTCCTATCTTACTGACTCCTTAGAAGATTCTCTATTTCATCAGGTAAGGGAATCCAGCCCCTCTTAACAAGAATCTCTCTTTCAACTTAGTGATGCTTCACATCCCTATCCAAATTGTTGCATTTAGTGAGAGCAGCATGAAGAAACCAAATCAACTTTTTTTCGCATTGCATCATTAAATTCCAAGAGCTGAATTAAGATTTGACATTTTAGTAATGGTTCTCTATATCTAGTTGCACATCTATTAAGTAAACCTCAACAAGGACTGGCAGTTTTTCTCCATGTACAAAACTCCCATCATTTGACAGCACCACCAATAATTTCCCCCGTGGAAGAAATTCGACTCTAGTTCAGATATATAGATAATAGAACCTAATGTGATTGATTATTATGTAAAACACTTAATGTTTTGGTGTGTATTCTAATTTCTAACTGTTCGGTCAAGAATGTAAATTATATTTTTTATGAGCCAAAAAAATCAAGATAAAGAGTCCAAAACATTAAGTTGCTAGCTGCTGGATTTGTGAGAAAAAAGTCCGGTGAAGACTTCATCTGCTAGTATGACGATGAGAATGGCTTCTAAAAGACAGAAAAGACTGCTCTCTCTCCTGACTGTCAAAAGACTATTGTCTTTGTTTTAGTAACATGTTGCATTCAAATAGTTCAAAGTTCCACAATTATACAGGTATGTATCGTAAGTACAAAGTTGCATGTTTGATCAAACAGAACATACTTTTTGTCTGACCCTGTTTATAACATTAGGTCATTTTAATACCTACCCAATGGCAATGTTCAAACCCATTTACTGTAAAATGCACCGACTCACTTCTCACAAATATACGTAGATTTTGTTGCATTGGTACACCCAACATTTGAATCGATACATTTTCTTGAACCTCTTGACAATTCAGTTTGCTGTTTTTAAAAATTGCTTGGTAATAGAAGCTCAAAGTAATGGAGGGAATTTCCAGTTTGTAGACTCAAAAGAAATATTGTTTCGCAAAAAGACCACCTCAAAAAAAGTTAAAACTCGAGAAGAAAGCTAAAAAATCCCAAGCAAAGATTCAAGAAGTTTCTTCATTACTTATTTTTTAATGTGCAAAGCCAAAGCGTTTAGTATATCTCTTCAAAACACCAGAAAGTTCAGTTCAGAACGTATTAATCGACTAGCATACTTTCTCAGTCAACTAGTTCTACATTAAGTCAACTAATATGTTCATTGCACGGAAAGTTCAATTCAGGTCACATTAGTCGACTAACATACTTTCTCAGTCAACTAATTCTACCTAAGTCAACTAATAAGTTCCCTGCTCCCTCTATACTTGCATCAGTACACTTTTGTGATTAGCCTATTGTTGTGATAAATTGGTAATACATCGAGCTAATACAGATACATCTATTTGTATGGTTTCTAACCATTTTGGTTTACTATTTTAAGTGTTATCCTTATATTCATAAGGTCTCATTTACCTATATAAGGATCCCTATGGTAGCCTAAATAAATAACTCAGCTCGCTCACACTTCGGTTTATTCTCTCCTGTGAGCTCTTAACTAAAAAGAGCTCGAGTGAAGTTCTATTCTCAATCAATGTCCAACTCCTGTCAAAATTTCTATCACCTTCACATCCTGATTTGTTCAGTTTGCGTCTTAGTTCATATTATTTTGAATGTTTTTCTTCCTGAATGAAAGGAGAACTCCTAAAGAACTGCATGTTAAATTTGTAGTAAGGCTTACAGCCTTACACTACATCAGATGTAGTTCTTATGGTGGAGTTTGTAAGTTCTCTCTCTCTCTCTCTCTCTCTCTCTCTCTCTCTATATATATATATATATATATATATATTATCAAGCTTAGACACAAGTCACACAACATGTCGTCCTTTGGTAGGGTGAATATCAATAAATCATTGTGTTGCTTTTCCATGTGATTATTTAATGTTTTTAATTTGTACAATTTTCAGTTTGCACTGTTCACCCCCTCTAGTATCTCTTCATGAAGACCATATGAAGGTCCTTTCTTGTTCTAAAGACTTCCATTGAACGTATGAGAAAGTACCAGGCATGACATTGGTAAAACTTGTCTCAACCTCCTATGAATCACATTCTCGTATGACTTTCGTGTATGAACAATCAATTTGATATCCCTCTAATTTCTACGCTTTTGTATATCATAATTTTTTTTGTATAAAAGTATTACCATTTAATAGTCATGATGTATAAACCAAATAATCAGACTCTGTGTTGGCAGATATATATAGGAACGAACATGCCATAAATTTTGAATGGATGTACAAACCTTGTTTAAGTAATTCAATTGAGTAGCGACGCAGATTACTGAGACGGAAACAAAAAACCATGTGTGAGGATCGGATACTTGGCTGACTCCCTCCAGCGTAAGCTTTATGGCAATGCCAACGGCCTTTATGCTGACAACCTGTTTATAATTAAATTTTAAGCGAAAGATGGGAAAGGAGGATGCCCATGCAGTGTAATAAGGGAGCCTCGCAAAAATGATGAACAAGAGTTTTAATTGAAAAGAAAAACTTACTGTAAGAGAACCCATAAGAGAGCATATTCCAAGGTAAATCAATATGTTTGTTTGTCCATATCGGGGCTCAAAAAACATCACAAGAACAAAGACACTCACAACCGTTGCTGTTGCATACGCCATGAAAGCTGTTGACAAGGCAGTTGTGAGTAAAAAGTGAGGGACAACTTAACAAATTGATTTTGTTATGTGGAGCTAATCGTGTAATCACCTGGTTGAGTTGCAAGAGTCCAAATTTCCTCTACCGAACTTGGAGATTGATCTTGTGGTGCATGGATCACAATCACAACAGAACCAACGATGCAAGATATACATCCCAGAACTCCCAACTTCTGTAACCGCTCTTTGAGTAGGAAATGAGCCAAAACAGCACTGATCGACTCAAAAAAATTGTTATCAACGTCATAAACAATTGCTAAAAAACAAAAAGAACCTTCAAATGGAAACATGGACTATCATCGATACCTTACTATTATGCTGAATGCACCAAGAGGAGTGACTAGAATCGCTGGAGCAAAAATATATGCTACAAAATTTGCAACCTCCCCAAGAAACACTGCTTACATGAGAAACGGAAAAAATCAGTATCCATTGTAGCATGTGAGAAAAGAAAAAAATCAGTATCCATTGCAGCATACTCATTTCACGCTGATATTGAGAAAGCTTCTATGACTTACTTGTCAACAAACCAGCCCACCACAATGGCTCTAATAGATAAGCATATCCTCCGAACCCTGCATATATGAAATAAACATCAACTCACAAAATGTGAATAAATACTATAAAGAATACATGGAATTAGGAAAAGACGCGCAGAAAAATATTGTCACTGTCATTCAATCAAGATGGTAATGCTATTCTGCGCAGAGGAGAATAGATCTCAAGGATAAATGCTCCTCATTTTGAAGTTGGCCATTCTGAAGTATATGGCACTAAATGTATATCCACAACTGAGAAAATGCCCGAATCATTACGTATATGTATAGGCCATCCAAATTCTTAAAAGTGTATATTTCACTCAATTAAAACGCCCATCATCAGCCATAAAAATGGAAACAAATCGTAATGTGTAGCGCACACCCTCAGCCATATAAATGGAAGTGGAATCAACTCTTAATATGTAGCAACGAAAAAAGGAGCAAGTTTATGAACTAAACCCAAGGTTTTATGCCAAGCTGAATTCATGTTTTTTCAGCTAATACATGAGTTACTGGAATTTTATGCAACTCCAAGCAGTAAATGTCGCAAGTTTATAATAAGAATAGACAGTTCGACAAAATACCAATTTCTCATCCTGTAGTAACACACTTATCGCAGGTCTCATTTAACAAGTAACTAACATGAGCTCCATTGTCAAACGAAAAGAATCTTTGCAAACTCCAAGTCGCATGACAACCAATCAGAAACATGCAAACCTCTGTAACACAAGAAAAATAACCTCCACATTCTGCAGCATGATTATAACCTTCCGTTTGTTCATCGAAGATTCACGTTGGACAAGACCATCATCCCAATTCCTCTTTAAAGCTCCTCTCACATGATGAAACCACTGTTGCACTGTACAGTCCCGTAGCAAGGATGTTCGGTTTGGTTTCGATTCAAAGTAGCCATTTTATTTCCCATCTATTATACGTGCAAGAGGAGGTAAAGTAACTCGATGTAATGGCCCTATAAGTGCTCAACCAAACAGCTTCACAAGCGGATCATCAAATAATAATTCATATTTAGCCGCATTTCTTATCCCACCAACCACATTCTCACCGGTCAAAAACCAACCTTTCCTACTACCCATCTCACTACAAACCTTCAGAAGCGTATATCAAGCATCCAAACAATAGAAAAAAACCAACTCAAACTTTTCACCATATCGGAGAAAAGAAAGAGCAAAAGAGCTACTTTCTCATACCATTGAATTGGAAAACAAAAAAAACATCCATGGTCCATCTCTAAAAGATAAAAAAGAATTAGGAAAACTCAAAAAAAATTTGCACACTGACAACATCACTCCGCCACCACCAAAGATCTCGCATTCCCATTCCAGAACCGCCCTTTTCGGATTACCCAACTCGCAGCAAGGCCTCAAAAGTGGAGAAAAGGAGGAGGCTCACCGGCGGGTGTCCCGTAGATACCAGCGCGCTTGAGGCCCTTCTTCTTGAGGATGAAGCTGGCGCCTATGAAGGCGCCGGAAGCCACCGCGAGCGCGACGCCCTTGGTGTTGTTGGAGAGCTCCATCATCATCTGTGCGAGAAGAATGGTGTTTGTGGGTGGTGTCTAATAACTAGTATCCCATTCAAAAATTCTTCCCGCCAGGTTTGAATGAGATCCCGAAGAAAGGGGAGGAGGGCGACCACGACGAGGAGGGGTGGCGGGCGGAGGGGCCCGCCCCCGCGCGGCCTTTGTCGGGAAGCGACGACGTCCGGGAAGGCAGTGGTGGTCCTCTGTTTGTCCTTTCGTGTTCAAAATATGAGGGCGAATTGCCACGAGCCTCCTATACTTTTACCCCCCAAATAAAAAATACTCTATATATTTACTCTATATGTGATTAATTAGCATTTGATTTAGTTCATCCATTAGACTGACCCAAGGCATGCTTTCAATTATTCCTAACATTGCCCCGGTCCACATCCCTATCCCTTCCTGAATTTTGAACATATCCATCCCATCGCTTGGGACATCGATCGACAATCATTGAATGATCGGTCAACGAACTGCTCTTCTATTTCACACCTATGTGTATTAGAGCCTCACTCAAACTCCCCTCTTGACCCAAATTCTAATACGACTATCATTGATTCTATAACATGGATCTCCATATGTTGTAGCTTAGTGCTCTCGGTCGAGTCTTCTTATGGAAATGTTTGCGACGATTGAGGAAATTCCATCGTGTGATAAACATGTGCACTAGGTGACAATGTAGAGATCGGATACTTGTTTGGACTTAGCTGTGTGAATCTAAGTCAGATTAAGAGAGAGAATGGACTCTTCCTCTAATCCCATACTAGGTGAAGGACCCCTGCATCGGACTTCTCGATGTAGAGGTCTTGCATCGAGCCAAACTTCAGGAGGGATAAAAGGATTATGTTAATCCTAGCAGGTGTCAACTCTGACAACAGAAGACGATCCTTATCTAACCAAAAGAGGCATAGTCATAAAGGGATCCTCATCGCAAAATGACTTCGATAAAACTAGAATAGATAAAAACTCCAAGATATGTAACATTGTTTTGAAGATGGTCCAGATCATCTGCGAAATTTTTCAGAGTTGATAGTTCTTAATTAACATCGAATCTATTGAATGAATCAAAGGAAGATCCTAGTCAAGTAAATTAGGCCATCCCTGCATTTTAATTTATTATTTGTAGAATTTTTTGTATATGAATATAAACATATAATACTATATTTGAGTCAAAGCAAAACTTAATTAATCTGCTTGAACAAATACCTACTCGTTGTATTTAATTTCTCGCAGACATCAATAATCTATCTTTGTACTGAACAATTGTGTAAGGTCACGAGTAACGAGTGAGATACAACGGGCTCGGTAAAACGACTGCATATGGCAAGGTGGTCGGTAAAGGATGAGGAACGCAGCATGTTTTTTTACCAATGAGATCTTACCATCACATAAATTAGGGGATTGCATGCTAAAAAAATTTACTAGTAGTCAATTATTTTCTCAAATTTGTAGATAATTGAGATATAACACCGTGTAATTAGGCACTCAACTAAATGGTTATGGCTTATCAATGTAACTGAATCATTAATCAAGCATGTGCAATTATTTCATTATTGTTGTTGCGGTAATTACTTTATGACATTGTTCCACTGAGTAAAGATAAACGTGCAATCAACCCAATTGATCACCTTAGAGGACCCGATGGATCTCTTAAGCTTGTTGCCTTGAATAAAATCGATCATCATCCTTGACATCAACGATCAATATCACTTATTACCTTGGATATGATCGATCACCTTCCTTGACCTTATCAACCACTCTTAGCCCTTATCTTGAATATGAATGGTCGCCTTAATCCGATCGATTGCTCTTAATCATCGTCTTGGGTATAAACGACCACCTCCATTAGCATAATGGATGACTCTTATCTATGGATCTAAATACGATCAATCAATCCTTTTTTTCGAGGGCCAATCACTAAAGCATGTTGCTCCTTAGCTTGTTCACCCCTCTTAAGATATGATGGGTCAAGTTTTGAATATTTATTTAGTTAATTCAAAATGATCACTTGACTAGTCAATCACTTGTTAGTATAATCGATCCCTCCACTTTGATTAATCAATTACTTGGTTTTTTAAGAAAAAGTTTTGGATATTGATTTTATTCCTGAATTGATCATCATCACCAACAATATGTTGAGCTCCATCATTTTTAATCTTTCAATATACATCACCTAGAATATCTTATGGCACCACATATCTTGAGAGCCACAAAAGCTTGCTTGTCCTTGATTGCTTTGTTACTCACTTTCCTATGTTTGGCTATCGTCTTCATATTGATCAGTACAAGTTTAATCGTTCCAAATCTCTATCTATTGGTACGATATCTCTCATTTTGAGAATACACTTCATAGCATTAGGACTTTGTGGGCTTCATAAAAAAGATTTGTTATCTTGTTATAATGTTATGTCGAGCACTTAGTTTAAGATTCAAGTAGTGGTAAGTATTTGATGTACCATGAAGCACTTATATTAATGTACCGAGCATTTAGTGTATGATTGAAGATATGGTAAGTATTTTCCGTAGATCGAAGCACTTATGTTGTCCTTGCCTACCTTGGACTTCTCTCTATCTCTGCTTCGTGTGATGCTCCAGTGAACAGTTACATATTAAAGAGTGTATCGCTCTCTTCTCTACAAATCTCAGCTAAGGAATGAATCCTCACCGCTTGGATCATCAACATGGATTGCGAGAAGCACGTGTTTCGTTAACGCGCTCGTACGCGTCTCCTCCGTCGGATCGGACTTGAGACATGAGGTATCTTTGTTTAGAGACTCGATTGCAACCACGCTTCAAGAGGTAACCCTAACCCTTATTTGTGGTTTAGATGCAACGATCCGAGAAATATTCTTGGATCATGTGGTTTCATCATATGAAAAATTTTAATTTCCGTTGCCTCGAGCAACTAGTGCAACTAGTTGCTCCCGATCGCATACAATGCGATCCTCACGCTTCCCTGATGCGCTTAAGGATATTACCATATCCTTCACTCTTGATGCAGGTTCTCTGCATAGGAATAGTGATTCGGAAGTATTAGATAAGTTAGGTCAAAGAGTTGACTTAACGAGATCGAGATAACCAAAGTCCTATGTCGTATCCTATCACGATATAGGCACACATCCTCTGATCGGAGACATATGTGTTACTATATGTCTGAATATGTACATTTGGCAGAATAATAGGTTGATGACCTAGCCAAGGTCTATACATCGGTGTGTTGGTTTGCATGTATGAGCATATGACTAATACGATCTCTCAAAGGGATCATATAGGTCCATTTATTGAACCGGAAGACATGAGCTCACTCATGATATATTAGGAAGAATCAAATTCTGTGCATGGTCGTCTCGCTTTGGAAGCTTGATTGAATTTGTAGGTTTGATATATACTTATTGAAAGTATGTAATCAACACCTGGTATGATATATGCTTTTGGAAAGTATATGATCATACCAACCCCCAATGATCATATGAGAAACTTTATGATAAAAACATGAAAGAGACAGTGTAAAATTGATCTAATACTTCGGTTCATTCTCGGTCTTCCAGTATGCAGGATGTATAGGTATTAGAAATACATGAGGGTGATGTGATCATAAACGATTGTATAACCATGATGCTTCCATTTCAAGGGAGTGATGAAACAAGTCTGGATTTTAGTGTCTCCTATGAGTAGAGAAGTAATATAATCTTGGTCCAAATTTGGATATTTATCTGAATGCAATTAAGATGTAATGAGCGGTCTTGATTTAATCAAGGATCTATGAGAGGTCCGCAAGATCTGTATTTGAGATTTATCTCAATATCCAAGTCACTATATGAGGAACAATACAATCACCTTGTCCTTATCTCCAAGTATCCGAGGAGAAAGCCATTATCATTGAAGGAGTTCAAGGATAATTTCACTATTGATATATATATATATAGGATTTCTTTCAAATAGGACGCATTCCTTCCATAGCTCAAGAAGGCCAGCCCCTTCTTTGTATAATACATGATGGCTTTGGTAGAATACATATAAAGTTTTGTATTATAATGTGCAGTTTTAATGTTTGTATTATAATACGCAGTTTTGTATGCGGCTTTGTATTTATAATGTGCACCTATAATACAAATTGTATACGTATTCTACTAAAGTTCTCGTTTTTATACAAAAAAGAGGCGGCCTTCCTGAACTCAGGAAGGACTGCATCCTATTTGAAAGGCTCCCTATATATATATATATCCAAACATTGCAAAATTTCATAACTAAATGCGATTTAATTATCTTGAACAATTTGAATTTTATTCATATTACAAGGAGAGTTGTCTTAGCTAATTAAATATGATTTAATTATTAAAGATGTGAATAATGTGAATGTGATTAATATTATTTGGGCACATGAGAATAGAGATATAAGATGATTAAATGTGATTTAATTATCATAGATATGAATAATATGGATAACAATATCTATATTAATCATATATATTATAATTGTGATTTATAATACATTAGAGAGAACATGTTATGATTTATATTTGTTGATTAATTATTAAAGTGAATTGGATTCGCATTGGATAATTAATTGAAAATGTAAATCACATTTTATTTTGATTTGTGAATGTGATTCACATTTTTCCATTGACAAGATTACAATATTCATAAAATAATTATGAATTATTTTTGTAGAATAATTTACAACAAGTGTTGTTGTAAAATTTGAAGATTTTCATGGAATAATGTAATCTCATGAGATTACATGACATTGCCACCGACTCCCATATTATGGAAGGAGGCAATCTTCATTCCATAGTATTCATGCTTGATTGATTTAATATGGGATTAATTTATATTGGTTTATCTATATATATATATTTAATCTAAATTAAATTAATTATTGTTGTATTTTTACAACAAAAACTTGGCCATTAAAAGAAGCACAAATCAATCTCATCCATTGATTTTGTGTAGTCCATGGATTGTGATCCATGAACTCCCAAAATACTATATAAGAAGAGCACCCCTTGCTCTTCAAGTTACAACAACAAGAGACAACATCCATATGCTCTCTCTCTCTCTCTCTCTCTCTCTTTCTTTACACTCCATCTCTCCCTTTCTCTCTTGTGGCCATCAACCTTGATGCACTAAAGAGAGTCATCATCGTCACAGCATCGTCGTTATATTGTCAGATTGATTGCTCGTGAATCTTCGTCTCCTTTGGTGAGTATCGCTCATAAAGAAGACATTGGATCTCATGTGATTATATCAGGAGATTCGTTGCTTGGATCATTGATAAACCCAAAAATTAAGCGGTCTTGTATTCCACACAAGGCGGGAACACAGTCGAAGTGTTGACCACTCAAAATCCGGATTTAATCAACAATGAACCCACAATCAATAAATCAAGCATGACAAATAAATATGGAGTCAAATTTATTTTTAACTCTACAAATAAGATGTATATGTGTAAGTATGTAGAGAGTTCGAACACAGGGAGCAAGGCAAGATAGATCAAGCTAAGTGCAAAATGTGATGTGATTGTGATCAATGTCTACACTATGCAAATATTTTGTGGGTTTTTAATTTTTATTTTTTATTTGATTTTTGATTTTATATTTTTGTATTTTCTTTTTATATTTTATATTTTTATATTTTCTTTTTTTTAATAATAGAGTATATAGCTATATAAAGAATAGATGTATACAAGAGAGAGGAGATATATATAGGTAAAAATGCTCAAAAATCAGAGAATAAGATATTTTCGGTCTTTTTATATTTTTAAGATGTTTTTGTGATTTTTGGGGATTTTTCTAAATGTTTTTGATATTTTTAAATATTGAAATATAAGAAAACAACAAGCAAAGGTTCTGGCCGAATTTAAAATGGGAATGAAAAATAGTAAAAAGTAACTAAATCTCCCCAAATTAATTTTAAAATAAAGTTAATTAAATAAAGAAACTACAGAACCCGAGTTTATATTTTTAGGATTTTTCTTTGATTTTTTAGAATTTTATGAAGTTTTTAGGTGTTTTCTAATTTTTCGAGTTTTTCTTTTGAAATTTTTAATGATTTTTGGTCTGATGTTAAAACATACAGAAACAAACAAAATATAATTTTTTTGGAATTTTTCAAAAGGTAATGAATATATTAAAAATAAAAGACTGCGGGAAGGTAGAAATATGTTTTTGATTTTTGTGACTACTCAAACGAAAAGATAAAAATACAACAAAATCTCTGATTATAGAACAAAGTCAGGGGCACATGGACATATTTTTAGATTTTCAAATAGATGAAAGATGCTCCAGAAATAAATCAATCACTAAAAATATTGTAGAAATTCTACAGGACACAAATCGCAATATTTTTTGTTGAAATTTGAACTCAAATTCGGTCCTGCTAATTACTACAACACATCCAAAAATGAGCGAGCGATATTGAGTATTTCAAGCGTTATCAACAAAACAAGCCCAATCAGTACTCTGATTTCATAAATTCGTCATAAATAGTTCTTAAACCAGAAAATTCTGAAATTTGGATATGATGTAGAACTCTTAAACACCTTTCTAACAAAAAAATCTCACAAAAAACCGAGTTCAGACGAATGAGTTATAGCCATCACAACACATGGGTACAGATGAAAAAGTAAATACGAAATTGCAGTTCAAAAATGTACTCGAAAACTTTTCGAAATATGCCAAAAATGCAGCGACGTGATTGCAAAATGTCCCACTAATCCAGGTGGCGTCAAGCTGCTCTTGGAGAGTAAGGGAATGTGAGTGAAAGTGCTCCGATGTTCCTGCAATTAGAAGAAGGGCTCGAGTACAAATCTCGGCCAAGATGTTAGGTACACAAAAAAATGGGATGTGAATGGGTTTTCCTTCGCTTTGGTGAGGGAAGAAGGATGTGCTCCGACCACCGTATGTGGCCTAAGATGGCAGGGTTTGTGTATGAGGATACATAGAATAGTGGAGGATGGCGGCAGTGAGATGTGAGCCGCGTCGAGGAGGATGAAGCGGGGTGTACCGTGAGGATAAGTGGAATGGAAGCTCGTCGGAGCTTGCTCCAACGAGGGGTGAAATGGGTGATTGGGTGACTAAAAAGCAAATAAACAAAATGCTAGAATAACTCTATGGTCTACAAGTGAATAAAGAACAAGAAGACAAGCAAACAAATGAAAGAAAATACGAAACCTCAAGCCAAGAATGGCGAGATGGACCTCACGGCCAAGGTGGCCGGAGATGATGGTGGAACGCGCCTCAAGCCACCGTTGTACCTCAACAAGGAGCTGGGATCTTACCTCTGTCACAAGAGAGCCATGGCTGCAACTTGTATGTCTAAACTTAGGCTAAAAGTGGTTCCCCAAAAATGAGAGGGAAGAGTGGAGGTGGTTTTGTACATGTGAGGTGGGCGGCTCCAAAGAACGATAGATATCTAGCGAATCGTTGATCCAATCCTTGAAGCAACCTCTGGGCGTGTATGAGGCTACATCAAGGAGAAAAAGTCATGAAGGACCCCGTACTATTTATTCAAAGAAGGCTCTCACATCCATATTTGTGATATTATAGTGATGGTAGACTGCTACAAGAGGAAGGCACTGCTACAACTCCAGGAAGGTTGCTCACGGGACAGGAACTGAGGAGGTTTCACGCGATCGTCCTCCTGTCTCGGTTGTTGACCTAAGCAAGGACAAGTGCTCTTTATGCCTTCCTAGTTGACCTCCCGAAGTCCTAATATATTAATAATTGTTGACCGCTCTTTCTTTCACACCCAAAGCACGGCGCACTAGAGAGAGGAGGGTTATCCAACTGCTTCCTCTCCATGTAAAGACATGACCAGCAGCAAATATATAGCCATTGGGTGAAAGGGTCGGCCTTGAAAAATCCGCGAAAACGGACAAAAACGAGGCTCTGACAGGAGTGGCAGTGGCTGGTTAGAAAGTTGATGAGATGGATAGAAGATCAGTATGTATCTAGTGAATCGACAACTCAACCATCGATATTATACTTGGGTGTGTATGCTGGTTGTATGAGGAGCAAAATTGAAGAAGGAAGCCTAGCGATTTGATGAAAGAATCGGCCTATAAAAATTCGAGAATATGGGCAAAAAATAATGTTCTGGCGCACAACAGAGGGGGGTCAGACAACATTATGAGCATGCTCCAAAGATCGAAGAAAATAGGGCTAATACATGATCCAATGCTAAAACTATATACTGGACGTGTATAATGTATATAAGAGGAGAAAATGTCAAGAAGACTTCATCATGAAAAGATGCACGATGCGTCCTCCAAAAATCGGCGAAAACGGCCAAAAACGTGGTTCTAACACAATACATTGGTAATTTATCTATGTATTTTATACACAAATTTTATTTTTAATGTTTAATTTTTCATTTTATTCCATTCTTAATATGTACATATATAATATTTACAAAATAATAAAAATATGAAATAATAAAAAATAATAAATAATAATAATAATAACGAATATTTTAATCCGTACAAGTATACAATAAGGGTCCAAAACTCAACTTTCAAACCGTAATTCCGAAAAATACGAAACCACCTTCATTAAATAGATTGTTGAAAATTATATACAATTAAAGGTGAGTTTGATAAATTTTGATTTTTATTTGAGAGATACGGGTCTGGGAAGTTGGGATTCCGGAATCTTATTCAGATCATAACTTTTTATCTGTGCAATATTTTTGAGTGAAATCAATTTTGTATTTTTCTTTATTTAATTATATACAAATTTTATGTACAAAGTTTCTTTATTTGAAGTATAAAAGGTGGGACTAAAAATAGGCCCCAAAATAATTAAAGAATGAATTAAACAAAAGGAATTTTTATTGTATTTTGGCCCTTATCTCCCCCTACTTTATTCCTTGTCTACTTAGCCATCGAGATGCCTAGGTCTCGGGGTTTCGGGTCGTAAAATATTTACAATATTTTATTCTTTTTATTTTCTTTGATTTATTCTATAATTTTGGCTTTAATTACAGTATTTTATACACTATTTACATACACATGCATGGGTGCTAAGATACTGGAATTAAGGGTATTTACACGCATTTGTTAGGGTTTTTGATGCCAAAATGATAGAATAAAGATGATTAAATATGGCTTCATCAATCATCAACATGGATTGTGAGAAGCACACATTCATAAACGTGCTCGCAAGCGTATCCTCTATCGGATCGGACTTCAGACAGGAGATCTTTTCATTTAGAGACTTGATCGCAACAATGTTTCAAAAGATAACCCTAATACTTATTTTTGATTTATATGAAAATGATCCGAGAAGTGTTCTTGAATCATGTGGTTTCATCGAATGAAAATTTTTTAAATTCTGTTGCCTCAAGCAACTAGTACGACTAGTCGCTCCCGATTGCATACAATGCATTCATCACACTTCCATGCTGATCTTAAGGATCTCACCATATCCTTAAATTCGTATTAGAGCCATAGGTTAGAGGTTTCGAATGCGATCTATAAACCTAGGAGACAACTTGGGCTCATTAGGGTTTGTGAAAATTTTATCGCATTTGTTCCACACAATCATGTTTTGTGAATATTTTTGACTCTGTTTAAATTATTTAAACAAGAAATCATCACTTGAATTATGTTCCCCATTAAATAAGGAAATCATGATATTTGAGTTTGCATGATTTAGAATCTGATTGCTCATGTTATGATAATTTTAGTGAACATATATTCACTATTTCGGGGACTGCGATTCTTGACGTAATTAAGGAGTTAATTGCAATTTTGAAATGCCTAGAAATGCATGAAAATCACTTGAGTTCTTTTGTAAATCAAATTATTTAAATTTGAAAACTTTAGTTTGCATGATTTGGATTTAAATTGATTGAGATATGTTAATTTTAGTAAGTGAGGGTCACTGCTGGAAATTACTTTCCTAATCAAGAATCTTGTGATTGTCATTAGTCAATTAGTGAAATTAATTGATTTATTTCCTAAAATAAGTATGGATAGATATTTGTGAAATATTTGATGATAATTATTTCCTTAAATGATATTTCCTTAACCAATAATTGATTAGATGTGATCTAGATCACAAATTGATTACTTGTTCTACTTTCCAACAAACATAGTTGCTTGAATAGGATTGGGAATTTGTTTAGCGAATTTCCTTATAATATTAATAAAAAATATTTTGATTATCATTATATGGTATAAATTCAGTTGAAAAATCTATTATCATCTCATGTACAAAGTGATCGATTTGGTATTATCCTTTCCCGAGGCGAATATAATGTCTAGTCGGGGAGCATTGAGATAGCAGGTTGCACCGTGTGCAGTATGTCCCACTCCCGTCGGTACTGACCATGACAATGGGTAGGGAAGAGATAATGCTAGAGAGATCATGATGTATTTTATAATTAATAAAATTCGAATAATACATATTTGAGATAATACCATATTTCAAGTAACAATATAAGAATGTTTGTTGGATATTAATTAGATAATTGATTTAATGTGATTAGAAGATTGGAATCCAATCAAAATTAAAATACTCTATTATGAATAGATGTGTAATTTCCCTTGGAAGAATTAATCGTAATGAATATGATTCATAATAATTAATTAGAATTTGAACATGATATGGAGGATCACATAAGTGAAATCCATGATCTCTCATCAAGGCAAAGAGCTTCGTAGCAAGGGATTATATGTAGGACACACATGTCCGAAGTGACAGCTCCTTCATACAAGCGCATCTGGATTGGGCTCTTTGCTTCTCGAAAGAGTAAGGACGTATACATAGTGACCCAAATATCGGGTCATCATATTATTGGGACGATATTGGATTGCGCAACTAGTTGTATTCATGTTGACGGTTGGTTCAATTAATGACGGGTCAACATCACCTTAGGGGTGGTGGGCCCAGGTGTTAAAGACCGAATCGAGATTGCAAGTTGGACTTGCAAGGCGGAATGTATTCTCGCTTCTTTTTATCCGAGTTACCGGTTCTCATATTATTGGGATGTGACAAAGATAACGAAGGAGATCTCAGATCTTGCTTAAGATATAATGGTAAGTATATCTCTTACATTGAAAATGATTAAGGGAATAAACTTTTAATATTGACAAGGCAAGACAACTTTGATATAAAAATTCCTAAATTAAAGTAATATATATATATATGTAAATTATCTTATTTCATATAATCCTTCACTAAATCCACTCGATACCATACTAAATAATAACTAATAAAATATCATGGATTAGATCCATGATCAAGATATTGTACTTGTAATTGGACACATAATGTATATGGTTGTAATGTGCAAGTTTCCTCATAATAATGAGAAATAACAATTAAATAGACAATAGGACTATAACCCTAGGGCTTGTATGTCTCTATAGTCTTGATCTCTCATCGAATGTACTTTGGAAGTGACTA